>JAJJMC010007665.1:4315008-4424391 GCA_023531435.1 Papaver californicum
TGGCCTGGGTTGAAGCTTCATCCTAAGCTTATAAAGCTTACCCAGATGTGCATTAGGGTGTGGATGCCTTGACCTCGAATTATAGTGTTAAGTCCCTACTACGCGTGATGCGTATCCGAGGAGGCATCATAGTGCAAATGCAATATTATACCGTGATGCATGATTCAATGCATCACCGAGCCGAAGTTGCGTAAGTGAGAGCATCGTAGTGCTAAGGCACTACTATGCCGTGATGTATGATCCAATGCATCACTAAGCCGAAGTTGCTTAAGTTGGAGCATCATAGTGCTAAGGTACTATTATGCCGTGATGCATGACCCAATGCATCACCGAGCCGAAGTTGCGTAAGTAAAAGCATCGTAGTGCTAACTAAGGCACTACTATGCCGTGATGCATGATCCAATGCATCACTAAGCCGAAGTTGCTTAAGTTGGAGCATCATAGTGCTAGGTACTATTATGCCGTGATGCATGACCCAATGTGTAAAAACCACAATTTTCGTATGACGCTTACTCATGGACGCGTCATGGCCTGGGTTGAAGCTTCATCCTAAGCTTATAAAGCTTACCCAGATATGCATTGGGGTGTGGATGCCTTGACCTTGAATTATAGTGTTAAGGCCCTATTACGCGTGATGCGTATTCGAGGAGGCATGATAGTCCAAAGGCACTATTATACCGAGTCGAAGTCGCGTAAGTGAGAGCATCATAGTGCTAAGGCACTATTATGTCGGGATGCATGACCCAATGCATCACCGAGCCAAAGTTGTTATTCGATAAATGCATCATAGTGCTAAGGCACTATTATACCGTGATGCATTATCGAGAATGCATCACCGAGCCAAGAATGCTTGGCTTTGGCAAGAAATCTTCATTTTCGGCCTTGCAATCGATGGATGGCCCTTACATTTTAAATATTTATTTGTGGAAATGCAAATAAAACATATATAGGGAGGGAGATTTGCTTGAATGTGCATGAGCGGTAATGCACATATAAATGCGATGTAGCTTATACGATGGAGCATACTTGATGCTCATCAACGTGTTTAACTGTAGCTTACCCGAGAATGCTTCACTTGGCTTTGGCAAGAAATCTTCATTTGCGGCCTTGCAGTCGATGGATGACCCCTACCTTTCTAATATTTATTTGTAGAAATGCGAATACAACATATATAGGGAGGGAGATTTGTTGGAATGTGCATGAGCAATAATGTACATGTAGATATGCGAAGTATCCTATACGTTGGAGCATACTTGATGCATAAGCATCAATATGCTGGTAGCTTAGCCGATGAAGCTTGATTTATGCGAAAGCATCTTTCGATCGTGTTACGTACTTGATATTGAATATTTGCATAATAAATAACGATAGTTATGCACAAGCTAATGCATACCTTGCGAAAGCCCTTTGGCCTACACGGACTAGGCTTTGCTTGGCCTTTGGCCTTGCGATGAAGTTGGAATCGAAGTTGGCTTTGCCTTAATAGGATTAAGTTGCTTGTCCCTCTCGAATTGACCCTTTGATGAACTACGATCATGCTTGATCCCATCAAGGTACGGGTTGGGTACGTAGGCAGCCGCAATGCAATGCACTGAGGTGCAGCACCTTCTCGTTCATATCATTTAATTCGAGAGATGATTGCGACATTTAGGTAACTCATATCATCTGGCTCGGCAATGCTAAGCAAGAGATGATTTCTCCACACTTGATGGGGCAGTTGTAATTCCATTTGATGGATTGTTCATACTTCCTAGCAACCGTTGCGGCATGGAATGGCATGTGCTTGGATGTTGCACCCTTGGCAAGAACAAGATAAGTGCAGGCTCCAGCGCATGACCGAAGCAGAACTGATGAAGCGAAAGCTTAGGTTTGAAATAGCCTAGGTGTTGGTCCAAGGCATGAGTTAAGCCTGGACAATGATCGAAATTATGCGATGCTTGCCAAAGGCATCCCCCTTAGCTTGTATAGCCTTCAGCCCTTGGTATAATGAGGGAAAGTTGGAATGGTATGCTAGTCAAAGGCATTCACCATGGGCTTTAATGACCTTGGACCCTTTGTAGGTCAGGGGTGAGTTGGAACGATATGGAGACTACGGTCTGAGTACCATACTTGCAAAGCATGTTTGGGAAGGCAATTATATTTGGAACGGTATAAACGTAGCTTGAATGATGTGGGAACTACGTTTCGAGTATAATGCATACAAGGCATGTTTGGAAAATAAAATTTACCTGCACTTTCCAGCGAGAAGTTAAGCTTTAAGGTCGGGTTACACTCTTAAAAATCACGCATCGGGGAGTTCTGGCCTGCCCCGCAGCGCGTCGGAGGCGAAATTTTACTGTCCGGGACACAATGCATCACCGAGCCGAAGTTGCGTAAGTGAGAGCATCCTAGTGCTAAGGCACTACTATGCCGTGATGCATGATCCAATGTATCACTAAGCTGAAGTTGCTTAAGTTGGAGCATCATAGTGTTAAGGTACTATTATGCCGTGATGCATGACCCAATGCATCACCGAGCCGAAGTTGCATAAGTGAGAGCATCGTAGTGCTAAGGCACTATTATGCCGTGATGCATGATCCAATGCATCACTAAGCCGAAGTTGCTTAAGTTGGAGCATCATAGTGCTAAGGCACTATTATGCCGTGATGCATGACCCAATGCATCACCGAGCTGAAGTTGCATAAGTGAGAGCATCATAGTGCTAAGGCACTATTATACCGTGATGCATGACCCGATGCTCATCGAGCCAAGAATGCTTGGCTTTGGCAGAAAATCTTCATTTTCGGCCTTGCAGTCGATGGATGGCCCTTACCTTTCAAATATTTATTTGTGGAAATGAAAATAAAACATATATAGGGATGGGGCTTTACTTGAATGTGCATGAGCGGTAATGCATATATAAATGCGATTTAACTTATACGATGGAGCATACTTGATGCTCATCAACGTGTTTAACTGTAGCTTACCCGAGAATGCTTCGTTTGGCTTTGGCAAGAAATCTTCATTTACGGCCTTGCAGTCGAAGGATGACCCCTACCTTTCTAATATTTGTTTGTATAAATGCGAATACAACATATATAGGGAGGGAGCTTTGTTGGAATGTGCATGAGCAGTAATGCACATGTAGATATGCGAAGTAGCCTATACGTTGGAGCATACTTGATGCATAAGCATTAATATGCTGGTAGCTTAGACGATGAAGCTTGAATTATGCGAAAGCATCTTTCGATCGTGTTATGTACTTGATAATGAATATTTGCATAATTAATAACGATAGTTATGCACAAGCTAGTGCATACCTTGCGAAAGCCCTTTGGCCTACGCGGACTAGGCTTTGCTTGGCCTTTGGCCTTGCGATGAAGTTGGAATCGAAGTTGGCTTTGCCTTAATAGGCTTAGTTGCTTGTCCCTTTCGAATTGACCCTTTGATGAACTACGGTCATGATTGATCCCATCAAGGTACGGGTTGGGTACCTAGGCAACCGCAATGCAATGCATTGAGGTGCAGCACCTTGTCGCTCATATCATCTAATTTGGGAGATGATTGCGACATTATGTAACTCATATCATATGGCTCGGAAATGCTAAGCAAGAGATGATTGTTGCCACACTTGATGAGGTAGTTGCAATTTTATTTGATGGATTATTCATACTTCCTTGGAACCGTCGCGGCATGGAATGGCATGTGCCTGGATGTTGCACTCTTGGCAAGAACAAGATAAGTGCAGGCTCCAGCGCATGGTCGAAGTAAAATTGATGAAGCGAAAGCTTAGGATTGAAATAGCGTAGGTGTTGGTCCAAGGAATGAGTTAGGCCTGGACAATAAAGCGAAATTATGTGATGCTTGCCAAAGGCATCCCCATTAGCTTGTATAGCCTTCAACCCTTGGTATAATGAGGGTAAGTTGGAATGGTATGCTAGTCAAAGGCATTCACTATGGGCTTTAATGGCCTTGCACCCTTTGTAGGACAAGGGTGTGTTGGAACGATATGGAGACTACGGTTTGAGTACCATGCTTGCAAAGCATGTTTGGAAAGGCAAATATGCCTGGAACGGTATAAACATAGCTTGAATGATGTGGGAACTACGTTTCGAGTATAATGCTTACAAAGTAGGCTTGGAAAGCAAAAATTTACCTGCACTCTCCAGCGAGAAGTTAGGTTTAAGTTCGGGTTACACTATTTTAAATCACGCATCACGGAGTTCTAGCCTGCCCAGCGCAGCGCGCCGGAGGCGGAATTTTCCAGTCCGTGACATTTGGCTTGTCAAAAGGTATTTTCAAACCCTAATTAGGATTTGAAATTAAATTCACAACATTATAATGTTGCAAAATAAATGTGTCAAAAAGTATTTGCAACACTTGTAAACGTACAAAAGTGTGTCAAAAGCTATTATAAACCCTAATTTCGAAAAAAAAAAGAGTTTAACCCTAATTTTTCAAACGCACCTTACTTGCCTTGCTTGTGCGTTTTGCTTCAACAACAAGGCTTGCACGCCTATTCAAAACCCAAGCTTGGACATCATGCTTCTCTCCAAAATTTGGTATTTTACTATTTTGCCCTTAACATGTAAGGCTGAGCACAAAAGTAAATATGAGCTTCTTGCCTTCTGGTCAAACTCTTTCAAACCCTAATTTTGAAAGAAGGAAATTTCCTAACCCTAATTCCTGGACGCGTATGCTTGCTAACCTATGTGTTTTGCTTCTTAGGCAAGCCTGCTAACTTATCACTACACCAAATTCAAGGATTAGTAACTAGATTTCGCAACAGCTTTGGCCCTGTTGTGAATTTTCAGTTACGATTTTCAGTTGCAAATTTTTTTGCAACAGCTCAAGTTTGTTATAAAACTCGCAATAGTTTCATACAGTTTTGAGTGGCAACAGTTTGGGAAACTGACTCAGTATTCAGCCCATTCAGCTTGAAAACTGACTCGGCTATCTCTTATCTTAACTTATCGAACAGACCAGACCTGTCATTCTCTATCTTATTCGCTTTTCTCCTTTTATCTCTCTTTATCTCAGTTTCAAAGGAGTTTGTTGAAGAATCATTCAAATGAAAACCTACGTTCTTCCCAGAATTCTGCTGAGAACTTTAACATGTGTAAGTCGATTATATCTTTTACTTCATTTTTACTCCTCAACTATTTTCTTTGCTTCGAAACCTAAACCTAAATGGCGTTGTGTACAGTACCTGAAGAAAAAAAATTATCGCTGAAGGACACCATTGAAGAAAAATCGAGATATTCATCAACAAATGAGATCAGTTTCATCTATTTTGATTCTCTTAGTTCGATTGTTTTCAGTTCGAAGGGATTCTGTTTAGAAATTTTTCAAAAACTTGTTTTAGGGTTTCAAAAACCTAATAACTTTGAATCCACTTCGAATTCCTGATTGGATTTTGAATCAGTATTTGGATCGTTAATACCCTTTTCATTCTCAATAATTTGAGCTAAAATTTTTGATTTTTTTTCTAGGGTTCGTGTTTTTCACTCCCTTCACTTGGTAATTTCTCACTGTTTCTCTCCTTACAAAATTGAATGTTTTTAGTACCCATTTCTCAATTTCTTCAGTCTCTTTGTAGTACTAGTTGATTAACACACTTGTTTTGTATTTTCAGTTTTATCAAAGTTTGCAGTGGGTAATGAAGAAAGATTTTGTTCAGCTCCTTATGAGGAAGACTCAAATTCTAAATCACAGTATTAGGAAATCATTAATCCAACTCTTTCTCCTCTCCATCTTTAAAGTCTAATCCCTATCCTCTATTACTACTTGTTTTGATTTCTGAAAACCTCATCTTTCATGCTCTATCGAAGATTGAAGTTCCTCTTATGTTTATAGGGATGATGTTTCTCCTAGATTAAGAAAAGGTATGCCATAAACTTATTAAAATTCTTTGTTGTTTATTCCCATGTGCAGTGCAGTAAACGTATTTTTATTTATTTGTGATGTTTTTGTGTGCAAATCATCAGATAATTCTAATGTTTATAGGGTTTTATAATCTGCACTATGATCGATCTCAGATAATTCTTTTTTTTGTCAGTTTACGAAAGTATATTTAGTATATTTCTTGTACTGACCTAATCAATTCTTTTAGGTACCTGGATTCCGAACTTCGTCATTAAGACATTCACTCCAAGTTGCTGTTCTACAGTGTTCTCGACAATCTATTTGAGTTCAGTGTTGCGAATACTGTAAGACATTCATATCACTTGACTACTAAGTACTAACCCATGCTTGTGCTACGTTGATGCTATATTTTTGCATACTGCATGAATTAATAGCCTAAATATCATTTACATGTCGTGTGGCAGCTTGTTCTTTTCAGAGAAATTGTGGTAGCTCAGAAAATCATGTATGAGAAGCTTGGTGACGGGTTTCTTGTTCATTTTTAATAAGCATTATGATAGTGTTTTGTCTAATTCAGGTCTTGTTAGAGTTCTTAGGGTATAACTTACATCTATCTCTTATGATTGTTGCTTGTTCAGAAAAGAACTTTCTTATAAGGATAGTTGCCCAAAAATGTGGTTCTTCTTCCTTAGAAATTTTCCCTTTATTTGATAGATGTGTACAGATCTATCATATTACTGGTGTTGCACATCCAACATGTTAAAAATGCGTATTTGCTTCCAATGAACTATATATCATGGCTTTTGTGGGTAAAATCTCAATTGCTAATAGTTTTTGTCTTGTTTGACATGGACACAGAAAGAAGACACGATTATTGGATTGGATATGTTGTCTTTCAGACGTAGTACAATATGGAAAGTCTTGAAAGTAAGCATACAATTTCATCAGCTTAAAATGTTCTGCTATATGAAACGATTTGTTAGTTAAACATTAAGAACGACTCTCAAGGCTTTTTATTTACTTGTTTTGGCTTGGTAATCAGTCCAGTAGTCATAACTTATTGTCCATCTTAGTTTCAGGTTGGGGTAAAATCCTTAATATATAGAATACTGGTCTCAAATCCTCAAACTGTAAGCGTAAGTGTTGAGATGTATGATGTGTCTCTTTTGATCCAATTGAGGCCATGATTCACCATTCCTCAAGGCACGTGTCATGAGAAACATATGTTTTGTTTCTTGGTTGATAATATCTCTTTTGAATCTTTATAGCGTATTTGAATGGACGAAATCAGGGATGACCTTCCTCAGACTATAGTTCTGTTAAGGCCTATTGAGAATCTATAAGTAATCATGTGATGTTAGTTCCTCTTTGTTATTAGTTCTTAATACCAATCTATAATCTGGCTCAAACTATTAAGTCTACAACTTTTCTGAATGGTTGGTTGGTTGTTTGTTGCAGATATTTAGCAGCTTAGCTGAAAGTGGGTGTGCAACATCTAGCACAGTTGCTCTTGCTGGTTCCTCCAGTAGAAATGCCTCATAATCCATGGTGACAACTGAAACTTAAACCCTTGGGCATGCCTCAGGCAGCAGGAATGTTCACCCAACTGAAACTTCAACCCTTGTAAAATTTGTTACTTGTATAGGCTTAGATGTCAAACACTGTTTTGATATCCTTGTGATGTACTTGAAAATTAAACTAGAAATGTGGATGTAAGGTATTCCGACACAACTTGGTTTTTAGGAAAGGGAAAGTAGTTGATTTATTTTATTTTCATGAGCAGGAACTTTCTGATTTATTTGAGATTTTGATCATGAATCTGGATTTTGAAAAAGGCTTCATTCCTTGTATAGGCTTCATTACAGGGGAACTGGTGGTTTTGACCGGTTAAAACCACTATTTTTTTGATGTTGCAAAAATTTCGCAACTGCAACAACCTGTTGCGAAATTCCAATTTTGCAACTGCTGAAACTGTTCGACCTATGTTAACAGTTTTAAACTGTCGCGACCAAAAATTTGCAAGGGTAATATAGTTGTTGCGAAAAATTGCAACATCGACTTTCGTAACAGATTTAACCGTTGCAACTCTACTTTGCAATTGTCACTTACCGTTGGTAATCACTAAATTTGGTGTAGTGTATGCGTCAGACAAGCCTGCTAGCAACCCGAGTAGGCCATGCATATTTGTGATAAGTTTGGAGTGCCATGGATATTTTCAAGCTTGGGCATTATAGGGTGGGTGTGGAATTTTTGGGGCACTCTTTATACACCAAATTAAGAGTCTTTTAGGGCGGTTCCTATATATACATCAATGAACTTAACAAAGGGGCAAACTCAGTAGGCAAACTGGTAAATTTGTCAATTTGCCTACTGGGGGAGAGTCTTGGCCGCTCGGTAAAGACTCCATCGTGCATAAAGTCTCTACCGACTCTTTCGCGCGATTAAGTCGAGATCGTTCAACGAAATTAACATTGGGAATCTTCATCAGAGTACACACAATCGACGTTGAAATAATCGTGCATCAACTTTTGGTAGAATTCATCTTGTTGTCTATATCACTGTAGTTAATTTCGGCTGGTACGGCCGAAATATCGCCGGTTTTACCGGTATCGGCCTTCACCCGATACGAAATAGCCTAAACCGGTAGAACGGTTTTTACCCGAAAATATCGACCGATACGGTTTAACCGAAATGGCCGAAATGGACCGGTACGGTCGAAATTAGGGTTTTCAAAAAAAAATTTAAAAATATATCGAATTTCCTTATCATTGTTCTAGGGTTTTCAATTGTTACTCATGTTTTTTATGGTATTTTAGAAAAAATGAGTACTAGTTTTATATCTTAATGAGTCCAATATAGAAAAAATGTTTGATATAATAATTATAGGTATAAAATATGTGGACCGATATTTACCGATATTTGGAACCGAAATATCCCCGATACAAAGGTGTACCAGTGTATCACTCTCGACCGGTACGAACCGAAATCCGATGTTGACTACATTGGTCTATATGTATATCTACTTGTGAATAATTTTTTTGGCTCTGGAGCTCTAGGTATCTTCCATGAAGGTAACAACATCATATTGTTGGTTAGTTCTCTATCTTCATCAAACTCATCATCCAGTTGTCGTAACATCCAAACATACATTAGTTAATGTGAATTAAGCGATTCGTATGAATTTGCATTTCTTCATCAAAAGAATCCATTGATGATGAAATAAAAAGTAAATAAATTTAGGAATTTATTTTAGAAATAGGTAAATAGTGTTAAATTTTTGTAAATAGTGGTGTGAATGAATTGAAATTAGTGGGATGTATATATGTGTGGAGGGAGGGATAACCGTTTGTTGGAAGTAGCCAAAGATAAAATATCTTTAAGTAGTAGAGTTTCTATCGCCAGTGATACGGTCTTGGTCGCTGGCGATCGATTGCTCGATAAAGACTTTGTTTCTGAGGATATTTTCCAAATAGATGCGACGAGTTTACCAGACCACCTGACATTGCAAATCAAAAAAATTACAAATGTGCATAAAAACCGACTTTAAAGGGCATTCGGAAATCAAAAACTGGAAAGTTAATTCTTTTGTTCTAAGGGTCGTTATCAAATTTTAAAAGTCGAAAAACAACTTCTAAAAGGGTATCTAAATACCCTCTTAAGATAACGCCGGTGCCAGAACCCATCTTCATACAGAATCCATTGATCAAGAATCCAAACAACAACAATCAAATCTTTAGTCGAGATAGATTAGAAATAGAATTCCTATCGACGGAGGAACTAAGTTATTACTTAGACGGAGGGAGTAAATCTTTAGTCTCATATAAATTAGGGTAGGCTAAAAATGAAACACACGTGGAAATTTCGAGAAATTGATCACCAATCCAAGATCAACTCAAATTGAGAGACGTGAAGCCAGTAAACCAAACATGTATCACGTTACAGATATACTGATTGGGATCGGAAAAATGATTATTTTATCCACAATGACAAAATAATTAATAGGAAAAAAAATCATCAATTTATATGGCCTACGTGTAATGGAAGAGGTAAGAGAGTAATAAAGGAGGTGCGTGAGAGATATAAGAAGGGTGTTCTTTTGAGTGGTCAAACAGAGCCGATCCAAGGGTTTTGGTTGTGTTTGATTGATTGAAGAAAAAAAACTAAGTAGTGGAAAGAGACGGAGACGGAGAAGAAGTAGAAGATGGGAGAAGGCGGATGTATTCCGTCAATGGATCTGTTTCGGTCGGAACCGATGCAATTGGTACAGCTTATTATTCCAATTGAATCCGCCCATCAAACTGTCTCTTACCTTGGTGACCTTGGCCTTCTCCAATTCAAAGATGTAAGCTTTTCTCTCTCATTCTAAAAATTTCTTCTGCAATCCATTGGATTCATTGTAATTTGATTGATTTGGTTACTTGTAATAATTTGATTAATGATACTGTTTTTAAGTGAAATTTGCTATGAATTAATTATTTTCGCCCAATTCGTGGAAGCTCGAATGAATAATTCAGCTGATTAGGGATTTGAGCAAATGTGTTTGATTTCTTAGATGCGTTTTTACTAGAAATTTAATATGCATTACGGATCCGCAAATTTGTTGTTTGTGGGATTGGGTTTTTAAGTTAATTCTGAGTAGGATTTAATTGATAGCTACCCACCTTAAAAAAATAAAATTGATAGCTCCAAGAGGGGGATCTGTCTATTGCTTAATCTGTGAGGTTACTGGGATTTGATTAGTTTGATGAAAAATCAGACTGGGTTTGGTCAAAAGAGTTTGATTAAGTTGTTAATTACCTAGATTCAGCTTCTTATCGATCAGGATACATAAAGTTTGGATCTCTACACTGTTCTGTATGTCTAATTTGTGTAACTTTAAAGTCATGGTTTTTAATAACTTCATTGATTTCTTTATGTATTCATTAGTTTTAACTGTTTTGTTGATTTCATTTGTTTTCTTAATGCCAGCTTAATTCGGAGAAAAGTCCTTTCCAGCGGACATATGCTACTCAGGTAAACTATTTTTATTTTTCCTAGTTCAGTGTTTGCATTTTTTTTTTTTTTTTGGCATCCAGGGCAAGGTTTCAGGGTTGAATCTTTATTCCATCTCCGCTCCAGATGTTTTTCTTACATTTATAAGTTATAACCCTTTCAAAAAAAGTATTTTTCTGAGTATCGACCTAGCCTTCAATTTTTATGTTGGTTTTCTATTCATGAATGTTAATGATTCTGATCGTTCATTTTTATGTGTTTTTTACATTACAATATTTTGCAGATCAAAAGATGTGGAGAGATGGCCAGGAAGCTACGATTTTTCAAGGAACAAATGTCAAAGGGTGGTGTGGTACCTTCAGCAAGGGCTATGTCTCGAGCTGATATTGACATGGATGACTTGGAGGTATAACTGCTCTTAACCAAATGCCAAGAATAACTTATTTATTTTTTATTATATTAACCCATCTGTTCTCATGACACCAGATAAAACTTGGAGAACTTGAATCTGAGCTGATAGAAATCAACGGGAACAGCGACAAGTTGCAACGTGCATATAGTGAGCTTGTTGAATATAAGCTTGTTCTGCAAAAGGTATGACTACTTACTGTTATAGCTCAAAATTTTATTGTACACAGCATTTTTTACAGCTATTCCCATGGTTCGATTTAGCAGGGGATTTGTTCATTCGTATTATCTCATTTATTTTACTATTTCAATTTCTATTGTGGAGTTAGTTGTAAAGCAGGCCTGTAGGAGTATTTGCAATGTGGTTGTAATCCCTGGGTTCTTCATCAGTTACATATACGTTTTCACTTTAACTATTCAAGCTCATTCTCATAGATCTTATGTCCCTTATAGCAAAAGACTATAACAAGCTTAGAGTCTTTTTCATGATTGTCTTTTACCTATACATTTTCACTTTAACTATTCAAGCTCATTCTCATAGATCTTATGTCCCTTATAGCAAAGACTATCACTAGTTAGCCTTTTTCACAATTGTCTTCGTAAAATAGCTTTTAATGAGTACACAACAGTACAATGTCACCGGTCAAGTGAAAGAAATGACAAAATGCTGTTTTTCTCATGCATTTTTTTTCTCTGACCTTGTAGGCTGGTGAATTTTTCTACACAGCACGAAGTAGTGCTACAGCACAGCAAAGAGAAATTGAGGCCCGCCAATCTGGTGAAGGATCCTTGGATAGTCCATTGTTGTTGGAGCAAGTAAGACTTTCACACCTTATAATTTTTATTTATTTCAGTAGCTGAAACATTATGTTTTCCCTTCAATAATGCTCTGGTATTGGTTGTTATCCAGGAAATGTCCTCAGATCATGCTAAACAAGTTAAGCTGGGGTTTGTCAGTGGCCTTATACCGAGGGATAAGTTGATGGCGTTTGAAAGGATTCTGTTTCGTGCTACCAGGGGTAACGTATTTATTAAGCAAACAACGATTGAAGATCCAGTCACTGATCCTGTCTCTGGGGAGAAGGTCAGTGATTCAATTTTCTGTGGCAGTAATTTTAAGTTTAAGAAAGCTTTTTAGCTGAGTAGATTATTACAAAATTGTCATGGATTATTACAAAATTCTACTTTCTATTATTTTTTCAACTATTCTTGAGGTGTTTATACTTGCTCATGGATTGTTGTTATCCATTTGTAGGTTGAGAAAAATGTCTTTGTGGTCTTCTATTCTGGAGAAAGAGCTAAGGCCAAAATCATGAAGATATGCGATGCATTTGGAGCAAACCGTTACCCATTCACTGAGGAAATGGGAAAACAAGCTCAGATGATAACAGAGGTATGCATCATAACATTTTTGGTGTTCTTGAAGATTGTGTTAACTTGTAACTTGACTTTTTACCTACACTGTCCATTTGACTGCAACTTATTATGTTTCATGTATCAATTAAAAGATGTCTGCTCTGGTACCCTCTTCTGAACATTGGATTTACTATCTTACATTTGTGTTTTACTTGCTGTAACCTTGTCTTAGTTGAAACTGTTGAAATATTTGATATACTCTCATGTTCAAATGATAATACGATTCAATTATTTGTAGGTTTCGGGAAGAACTTCAGAGCTGAAAACTACCATTGATCTTGGGCTAATGCATCGTTACAATTTATTGTCATCCATTGGCAGTCAGTATGAGCAGTGGAATCTTTTGGTAAGTTAATTTTGACTTAAAGCTTATGGCATGCATAACTGTTATTTGTATATCGTGTTGACAGCTTGAGTAATATTATGTCCACTCATGAAACTTCTAAAATTCTGAAGGTGAGGAAGGAGAAATCCATTTACCACACTCTAAACATGCTCAGCATTGACGTGACGAAGAAATGTCTTGTAGCAGAGGGATGGAGCCCTGTATTTGCAACTCATCAGGTATGCTGCCTGATACTGTTCTTGTATAATTTTGGTCGCATATATCTTTTTCGTAAACACACCAGAAGTATACTTGTTATTATTATATATTTCTGAGCAAATGTAGTCTTCTTTATGCAGATTCAAGATGCATTGCAGCGAGCATCGTTTGACAGCAATTCACAAGTCGGAGCAGTATTTCAAATTTTGCATACAAAGGAATCTCCCCCTACATACTTCAGGACAAATAAATTTACTAGTTCTTTTCAAGAAATTGTCGATGCTTATGGGTAAGTCCTTGTTCTGGTAATAGGCTAATGGCTTATGATGTGAGTAATCTATTATGGTTGAATGCATCATACACTCCAGATCTATAACGCTATACAAGCTAAATTTCTTTGTTTTAATCAAACTGTACGAAACCATAATAGGAACACATATAGAAAACATTTCTAATCTCATATAGCTCATCTGTAGTCTTATCTTTTTCATCATGGGAACATGTAAAACCTATAAATGGATGTTCTTTTTCTGCCTCCCGTTATCTTATTGTAGAGTTAAATGCTGCAGTTTGAACGAGTTTATAGTGTGTTCTTTGTCATTGTAGGGTGGCTAAGTATCAAGAAGCAAACCCTGGTCTATACACTATTGTTACATTCCCCTTTCTGTTTGCGGTCATGTTTGGTGATTGGGGCCATGGAATCTGCTTGTTACTCGCATCATTATTCTTAATAATCAGAGAAAAAAAGTATTCTAGTCAGGTAACCTGACCTTCTGGATTTTCTGTTTCACTGCAATTTATTGTTGGATGTTGTAGGCATTTACCAGAAAAATTTTGCGTATAATTTCCGACATTCTATCCAGTGAACAAGGTTTCTGATGCAGATGAATGTTGATAGTTTCTAGGGTTTCAATACTCACTTCTGTTTACTTATATCATATTAACAGAAACTTGGAGATATCATGGAAATGACTTTTGGCGGTCGCTATATTATTTTGATGATGTCGGTGTTCTCAATTTACACTGGGTTGATCTATAATGAGTTTTTCTCTGTGCCATTTGAGCTTTTTGGACCCTCTGCGTATGCATGCCGGGATGCCACCTGCAGGTCTGGATAAGTTGTTTATCTATTTTAATATCATTTAGGAAGTGAATCGAGTTTTTCGATATTAAGGTTTTTGCCAACTTTCTAGGCGCCTTATATTGTCTTTGCTGCAAAACTCTTGCAATTATTTATTATCCCAGTCCCATCTTGGCCTTGTTATTGCAGTGATACTACTACGTGGGGCTTGATCAAGGTGCGCGACACCTATCCTTTTGGCGTGGATCCAGAGTGGCATGGTTCTCGATCTGAATTGCCATTCCTGAACTCATTGAAGATGAAGATGTCTATTCTTCTTGGGGTTGCCCAAATGAATCTTGGAATTATAATGAGCTACACTAACGCTAAGTTCTTTAAGAATAGTGTGAATACTTGGTAAGTTGGGCTTGGATCCATAAATGCACGTTGAACAAACTGTTCGGTATTTGTTTGTCGTTCCATTCTCTTATGACACATTGTATTTTTCCAGGTTTCAATTTATTCCCCAGATGATATTCTTAAACAGTCTGTTTGGGTACCTTTCGGTCCTCATCATTGTGAAGTGGTGCACTGGTTCCAAAGCCGATTTGTACCATCTTATGATATATATGTTCTTGAGCCCAACAGACGATCTTGGGGAGAACCAGCTATTCCCTGGCCAAAGAAATCTTCAGGTTCACTCAATTCTTTCTCCCCGGCTGTTGTCTTATTCCGTTATTTTGAGACTCTTACAGGATACTGACTCGTTTCTTCTGTTAATCACCAGCTTGTGTTGCTAGGGTTGGCCCTTATTGCTGTGCCATGGATGCTGTTGCCCAAACCATTTATCTTGAAGAAACAACATGAAGCGGTTAGCTATGATTTCGTTTAAACCCTTCTTGATTATTACATTATCTTATGACGCATTGGTTTCATCTTTTCACAAATGTGATGGTTTTGTTTCAGAGGCACCAGGGTGAATCCTATGAACTTCTTCACAGCAATGACGAGTCTGTCGCAGTAGAGGCAAGTCATGATTCCCATGGTCATGGCCATGAGGAATTTGAATTCAGTGAAGTATTTGTTCACCAACTCATCCATACCATAGAGTTTGTGCTCGGGGCAGTTTCAAATACTGCTTCATATCTTAGATTATGGGCTCTCAGGTAGGCATAACTTCCCACTTGATATACCAGTAGAGAATATTTTGCAGTTCAATAAATATCTTAGGATACAGACAGTTCTTTTCATGCAATCTCGAATTTTTTGTCTTTCTTTCTGAGTCAGCCGAAAAAAAAAAGAGAGTAGGAGGCTAACATCATTTCCTCTTTGCTTCATACTGCTGATGGATTTATTTTGGTTTATAATGATTTCAGTCTTGCACATTCGGAGTTGTCAACTGTTTTCTATGAGAAGGTTCTAATGCTTGCATGGGGGTGAGTAACACTAATTTATTTTCGAACTTTTTATACTGGCCTGAATCTTGGCCAATCTGATGGAACAAAAAGAAGTACAATTTTGACCGCCGTCTTTGTTCTCTTTCTAATGCTGCATAGGTACAACAACATTTTTATTCTTGCCATCGGTGTCCTTGTATTTATATTTGCAACTGTCGGAGTTTTGCTTGTCATGGAATCATTGAGTGCTTTCCTTCACGCTTTACGTCTTCATTGGGTTGAGTTCCAGAACAAGTTTTACGAGGGAGACGGTTACAAGTTCAGCCCATTTTCATTTACATTGATTGGCGATGAAGAAGAATGAGATTCTTTGAGGTCTGCCTCTCACACATGTGTTATAAAATCTGTCTATTCTTTAATTTGAACAAAAGGGCGTTTAGAGAAGGAAATGAATTGGGATGATATAGTATCCCAGTCAGTAACATGGGGGATGTTTGGCCTGTGTACTTCCCCTTATCATTTATAAAATGGTTTGTTTGTAGTTTGTTCAAGTTCAATAAAACAGTCGCCGGAGTGAGGCTGGCTGATATGTTTGTAAGCATTAACATTATTTATGGTCTGTTGATGTCTATCTACTTCAGATATGTGGAGCGTAAAAGAGACCTCCTTCACAGTGGGTATTTCCCAATATTCATTTGCACTTGTACTTAAAATACAATTCTTTTTTGTGTGTCTGAGGCATAGGCTAGAGCTGTGGTGAGGCATATGTCGTCATCTAAAGGCCGTGGGCTACAAAAAAAGAAAAACAATGACGCCAACTATTCGTATATAAGATTGAAATTTAAAGACGCCCCTCTTGTTTTTGTTCTAAGATTTATGCTTAATCACTTATCCCACAATCCTGCCCCATTGCCCCTCCAAGTAGAATTCAGAAAGTGCTGTCATCAATGATTTTTTTATTATTATTAGTGGATCCTTAAAATGCACATACGACCCTAATTTAATAAAAAAAATTCAATTATGAAATTGATGAAATTGGGGTGGGAATGGGGTGAGAGTTGGCTAATTCTTCCTTTGCTGTTTGTGCTGCCCACCAAAATAGCAAATGAATCATGCATACAAGAAATTTAGGTACACATCGATTGTCTTTAAATTGCAATTTCATCTCTCTCAAATATTGTGCCGCATCTCTCCCTACACATGGCTGACGATACGTTCATATATCCCCAACATTACTGTGCTGTACACTGCACATGGGCCAGCAAATTAAATACGTTTATGTCATTTCCCCCCATCACGCTGCATTCTTTGTTTTACCCTTCGATAAAAATCATGCAACTGTTTAGCACGAAGAGATGGTAAATTTTGAGTAAATACGTACCAACCAAAATTGAGTAGGAGGATGGAGACACAGCTAGTGGTGATTTTTTTATTGTACTCCAACGCGGTGCCGGTGGTGGTCCATAGATAACAACTCTCCAGCCGATCAAAGATAAATGGACAACAAACTTACTATACACAGATGTAATATCCCAATTACATTTGAAAGTCTTGTTCACGTTTACTTGTTTATTACTTTATTATTACTACTAGCAAGATGTACGTGGGATTTCATTGAATCTTTTGAACTCATTATGCACATTTGACATTTTGATATATATATATATATACAATGATACAATCTTGTGTCTATATATGTGCTTTAGGTGCATCTAACAGTAAGCATCATCCATCTCTCTTCATCTCTAGTCTTTTCAAATTCAGAGCTTCCAATAATAATGGCTGATCTCAATAAGAAACCTCTAAACATTGTTATGTTTCCATGGTTAGCTTTTGGTCATATCATTCCTTTCCTTGAGCTCTCAAAATGTTTAGCTCAAAGAGGTCATAAAATTTCATTCATTTCTACTCCTAGAAATCTTCAGAGACTTCCTAAAATTCCTTCAAATTTATCTCATTTATACACTTTGGTCACACTTCCTTTGCCTGAAAATGAAAACCTGCCTGAACATGCAGAAGCCACAACAGACTGTCCTCATGATAAAATCCAGTATCTCAAGGTAGCATTTGATGGTCTTAGTTTACCTTTTGCTCAGTTTTTAGAAGCTTCACACACTTCACCTGATTGGATCATTCATGATTTTGCTCATCACTGGTTACCTCCAATTGCTGCAAAGCATGGCATTCCGTGTGCTTATTTGAGTGTCTTCAATGCATCGTCAATGACATTCTACGGTCCGCCAGCTGTTTTGATGGGTGAAGATGGGGGGTCCAGATCACTTCCTCAACATTTTACCGTTCCTCCTCCGTGGGTTCCGTTTCCTTCTGACATAGTTTTCCGTCCATTTGAAGCCGATAAAGCTTTTGATATTGTGGAAAACGCTTCCGGTGTGTCTGACTCGTTCCGGTTCGGGTGTGTTCTCAAGAACACGGATGCTGTCTTCGTTCGGAGCTGTACTGAGTTTGAAGGAGAGTGGTTTGAGCTACTTAAAAAGGTCGTGTACAAGAAACCCGTTATCCAAATGGGGAGTTTATTGCCTCCCTTGACTTCAGAAGAAGAAGAAAAGAATGAAGCCTGGGTAGAAATAAAAGAGTGGTTAGAGAAACAAAAGGAAGGATCTGTGGTTTATGTTGCACTTGGTAGTGAAGCAACACTAACTCAACAAGGAATGCACGAGTTGGCAACCGGATTAGAATCGTCCAACCTGCCTTTCTTCTGGGTGATAAGAAAATCATTGGGTTCAACTCAGGAGGACTATTTTGACACGATGTTGCCATCAGGGTTCGAGGACCGGGTCAAAGGTCGTGGAATTCTGTGGAAAGGTTGGGTACCTCAACTTAGGATTTTAAGTCACCTCTCAGTTGGTGGTTTCTTGACTCATTGTGGTTGGGGTTCAACTACTGAGGGTCTTGGTCTAGGAAAACTTTTACTTCTTTTACCTATGTTGTATGATCAGGGACTGGTTGCTAGGTTGGTGCATAGTAGGAAAATTGGTCTGGAGATACCTAGGGATGAACAAGATGGATCGTTCACGAGGGAGTCAGTGGCCGAGTCATTGAGGGTTTTAATGGTGGGTGAAGAGAGTGAGAAGTTTAAGATTAAATCCAGGGAAATGGAAGAGATGTTCAGTGATATGGAACGGCAAAATGGATATATAGATGATCTTGAGCGCTTCATGATAAATTATGCAAGTGGGAACAGCAATGCCAGTTCAGCTGGCACTGGTATCACTGAATCAAAACCTGCATGTACAGATGATGTCGAGTGCCATATAAAAGACGACATGGATGCCGAGGATGCCAACACCATCGTATCCAAATTTGAAAAAATAGATATCAGTGTCAATTCCAGTTCTAATATCACTATTCCTCCAACAGCTAACAATGGCATCCTAAAGCAATTGGAAACTGCTTAAAATTGTTGTTAATCAAAAGCTTTATAAGGAATAGGTGGAGCTTATTCGTCAGTTTATTGTTTTCTGTTCTTACTTTAAATGTCTGGTTTGATGTCTACTAAGTACTAGTTTTGTTATTTGTTTTTTTCCCTAAGATTTCTGGTTTGATGTCTACTGAGTTTTGAGAATTTATCTCTGTAAAAAAGCTCTGCAGTAAGATATGAATTTGAAAAACTTCCTGTGTTGTTTTAAAAGCTAGATAAATCGAATAGGGACAGAAATGCAGATATCCAGAGCAAACTTGAAAAACATTGTAATTTCATATTTAGAGTTTGAGACTAGCATTCGAAGTGCAAAATGCTTCCTGTTTCACTTTCAATATTGAGTCTTGAATGAGTAAGGCCAAGACTCTGAGATGGTAGTTGTGATATACATACACATCAGCATTTTTCTTATTTACAGGAAAGCTAGCTGTGCCATCATCGAATGTCCTGGAACTGTGACTTGAGATTTACTAATGATTCACATGAACAGCTGCCACAGTTGAGACCATGGTCTCAACTCCACAGACACTAGGACCTCTGCAGATCTTATAGTATCCCTTCTCTCCCCAGGTCGGTCCCCATGAATTCTTAATAATCCAGTAAGGTTTCTCCTTCAAGCGGATAGGAGAATAAGATCCAGAACCATATCCCACCAACAATACACCGTGATCCAGATTTTTAGAGCATATGTAAGGACATGAAACACCTCCAATGTAGGTTTGCATGTAAATTGCATTGATAGCCACTGCATTTACACAGGCCAATGAAAGTATTATGGTTTATGAGTGTATCGATTTTGCTTATATTGGTATCCATTGAACTAACAGAATGAGCATGATCTTATAATTAAACTTACCTGCAAGAGGACCGCTTTTCACAAGATTGGCAGCAATTTGATCTTCGTCGATAGAGATGACACTGAAATTCGCTACTGATGCAGCAATTTTGCTCTTGTCAAATTTGCATTGACCTCGATCATTTCCAGTGTAAGGATAGTCTTCCTCGCCTTGAAGTCCACCAGCTTTGAGTGTATATTCGAATGCACTATTCATCAACCCACCTTTGCAGCCTGAATCACATGAACCGGCTTCTGCTGGATCACACTGGCCAACATAGAAAATGAACGAAGCTTGAATTTACCATCAGGGGAGAGATTAACAATCTTGGACTTTGTACAACCCAAGTTAAAAAAGAGGAACTCCCTCGAAATGGTTTTTTTAGGCAGCAGAGTACACATTCTAAGTAATAAATGGTGGTGGCTATAAGAGTCAACTTCTAAGTCATTTACTTTTCATGGTACACCGGTATATATCATGGGTAAGAAGTAAATGCCAATGGCATGCAGAAATGACACTCAGACCCTAGTGTTCCATTAATGCATCTAAAGAACATGTTGAAGAATTACAATCAAATTAAGACAAGCAAATTCTGCAATTATTGAAGTTATAATAGAACTTGGCAACTATCCAAACCAATGCAGCATTCAAACAAAGAGCAAATCTTAGGAACTCTGCTAAATTCTCGCCAGTAAGAAAGAGTTTTAATAGCTTAATACTGAAAATTCAATGTTCTTTCTATAATTAGTTTTCTCTTTATATTCTGATTCATGTACATAAAACAGAGTATTCGGACTAATAGACTGCAACCTTACAGCCATTATATCAAATTGTTGAACTTTTTAACAGTAATTACTAATAGGTACTATTTATAGCCCAAACAAAATCGAAAAACAACAGAAAAATGAACTAAAGATAAAGAATCCAAACCTCATGATCACAATCAACAAGTTGTTGCTCACTAAGGCTAACAAGTTTCCCTGTAGCAAGAAAATTGGCTCCTTCCAATGCTCCAGTTGTACTGAATGACCAGCAAGACCCACATGTACCCTACAAATCACCAAAACAAACAAAATTAATTAAATCAAACACTAGAAATCCTGACCCAATAAATTCAATCAAAACAAATTACGGACATTCTAATCTATAACCATACCTGATTCTTAACATCAGTAACAGCGCCATGATCTCTCCAATCAAAATCAGTGGGAAGATCATTAGTGGGAAGAGTGGGAGCTTGTTGAGCATCAGACGGAAGTTTCAAACTCCTTAACCCTAGAACAGATTTTCTAAATTCAGTTGGTGTTAAATCAGAAAACTGTGTAACTCCATGTACAGCAGAAGTATCAAGACTCTGATGACGTTTAGCACGTTCTAAGTTAGACTTAAAGACAGAAAATCTATAAGAATGTTCATCTTCATCAGCATATTTTTTCCCAAATTTCTTGAGAAAGTTTTTGAAGTGATGTTCTGCGTTTTGAACTAGGTCATCGAAGTGGTTGTTGGAAACAACTTGACGAATCAAAATGTCTTCTGCTTCACCATTAGATGATGATGATTCAGAAGAGATTGCAGAGATGAAGAAGATTAGAGATGCGAACAAGATAGTGAGAACAAGAACAAGGGATCGAGGAGAATGGGAATTCATTCTAAGAGATTCTGATTTCTGATGTTATTTGTTTTAGTTTTGTATTTATACTGTTTTTTGTTTCACCATTACTTGCGAAAAGAGCGGATGACCGATGGATTAGAAAAAAGTTATTGGGATTACGACGCGTGCTAGTTTGTTATTCCTTGATTATTTCGAAACAGAAAGGGGAAAGTGAAGTCGGAAATCCCAGTAAAAGTGGATAAATGGGACCAAACAGAACTCAACAGTGCTAGACAGATTTTATGTTTGTAAGGTAACGAAACAAATTAACTGAATAAGTTAGTGTTTTGATTGCGTGAAATGAAATTGCTATTCAGTTGGAGGATTGTCTTCTATTATTATTTTATTTTATTTTAAATTATTGTCTACTAATTTCGGTTTGTAGTTAGGTGATACAGTGGAATTACATTTTGTATGGTCTATTTGGTTTTCTAAAACTCCTTGGATTTACGGGATTTATAATTCCATCAAATCCTATGGGTGCTCTAATCCTATAGAACATATGGAAGATGCGTAACAACATCATCTTTAGAAGTGATAGCTTTTCTGCAAAAAGATGTATTAGATTAGCCTGTCAGGATTTCACCATGCATAACCATTCAATTCAGAGAGATTCTTCTAATGTGCTTCCGATAAAAAGATGCAAAAATCCCCAATTTCATACGTTAAAATAAATGTGGATGCGGCATTTGTTAACAACCAAGGTGCAGTAGCAACTTTTGCTTTCGACGATCAAGGAAATTACTTGTGCTGTAAGACTGCACTCTTTAGTTTGTTGTCTTCTGAACTTGCGCTGAGGCTAAAGCTTATAATTTGGGTATTTATTTTGGCCAATAGAATTTCAATTCCCAAACCTAATCATAGAAGGGGATGTTTCTAGCATTCCGATAGCTATTAACGGGTTGTTTGAAAATATTCTTGGCAACATAAAAGCCACAATACAAGGCATTCGAGATAAAAAAATCTTTCTTTTCGGATATACACTTTAGAGTTGTTCCTAGGGTAGTTAATTTTATTGTCCATGAATTATGTCAATTCGTTTTCAGCAAACATGTAATGGGAGTCTGGTCTACTCATGGCCCTCCTTCCTGTATTTATTTTTACTTCGTCCTTTATAAGGAGTAGGTTATAAAAGCATCCTTCCTTTAAAAAAACAAAAAATATAAAATAAAATAAATCCATCAAATCTCCTATTTTTATTTGGAAAATTTAAGTGAAATTTATGTCCCTACCTCTAATTTTTATATATTCCATAAGGACCATAACCATCACTATTCTTCTTCCTTACCATTGGATTTTGCTTCACAAAAGATCAAACACCTAAACACCTCTTATTTATTGATTATTATTATTAATTACTATTATTATATATTTTTTATTTTTAATATTATTATATTATTATAAAGGAGGACTTTATTAAAAAAATGAGCAATTTATAAGAAATTGGTGGCTAGCCTAGCAACAAGCTAGGCTCCAACACCTTTTTGGATAGCAATTCCTAATTTATGGAATATAAAACTGCCTATTCGGCCATTTGCGTCCTGAATAACTTGGCAGTTATTTTGTCTTTTAAAAAAAACTATCATGTCCTCACCAAGTTCCCCCAAAGTTGAGAAGGTTAAAAACACCAAACCTGTATCCATGAGTCAAACACTTGTCTAAATATTTGTTGTGTTTTACGTGTATGGCTTTGAAAATAGCATGGCCCCGTGAGAAAGTGTGAATTCCACCTCCTGTGAAGAGTGAAATGCCAGTAACATTGAAGCAAACATCTTGTCTATTCTCCCAATTGTAGACAAGGATATCTGCAGGTCTCAAGACATTATCCCTGTCTGAAAGAAAATCTAAAGCTACCTTTTTCCTGCCAAATACACCTGCTTGAAAGCATATGTCCGCTAATACGTCTCTGACCAAATTATGTCGAAATTTGAATCCTACATCACTAGCACAATGTAGAACATGGTCGTCGAAGACATTCATGTCTCTGTTACAGCTTGGACAAAGGTTATCTACGTCAAATAGTGTTATACCCATACGGTAGCTAAGTATAGAGCTAAACTATTTAGGCCCAATGCACTGGTTCAGCCCTCTAATAGGTATAACTAACAGATAGTCTTGAGCATGTTTAATTTTGTGGCAATGCCAAATGATTGAATCACGGTCTGATAAGTTGGACTTGGTAGGTAGCTCCTTCATCACAACATCGAAGTATTTAACTACCAGGGAACGCATAAGATGGGGACAATGTTGATAGTAGAAAGGGATAAACCACAATACCTGCATAAAACTCTACAGTTCCAATTGGGAAGTATGGCTAGTTTCCAGAACAGAAGAAGTGTTTAAAATGGTTTCGTGTTATGGATCCGTCTGAATGTAAGAGGAAAGGAAACAATAGTGACTAGTTTCTATCACTGAATAAACACCTAGACCTTCATCTTTTATAGGCATAGTTGCAAGACGCTATTGTACACGACCAAAGCCAGCACCATCGTATGTGATTAATTGCCGCAAATACAGGAAAAGGTGTTGATCATAAACTGTCTTTGCTTGATGGAGAGTTGTTGGGTTAGTGGTACGCATAGTTAAGTAAATTCTAGAAGAAGGGATTGCTAGTTTTCTAAAAAAAAAATAACACTGTGCCAATAACCCATTGGATTTTAAGCATGGAATTTATACAAATCAAAGGAATTTTTATTAAGTTGCCAAACATGCCAGGAATTTATTTGATTCATCGGATTTTAGCATGGAATTACAAATTCCTCGGTATCACAACTTCTGTATCAAAACATACCGTAAGTGATTCCCCAGAATCATCATGCACAATTAAGTCTTCAACTGTCACAAGCAATCCACGTTTTTTTCTCATGGGTTAAGAAGTACAGCAATAAACAACAAATGATTCATCTTTTTATAAGTTTCCTGATACATGCTAAAATTAAAGCAACATTTTCTCATCCATGTTGTTAAAAAAAGGGTCAAGCATATTCTCTTGCGAATCCTATAATTCTCGAGGAGCAGTACCAAGTTCCGACAAGAAAAAAGGTGAAGTAACATAGTAGAAGCAAAAAGTTGCACAGTTGAATACATTTAAAAACTTTCATTGAACCAATCAATTGCTTTAGGAGCATGCACTTTAGGATTAACTATTTTCTTAGTTTTTTACGAGCAGTTGAAGGTTCCTCAAGAGTATCAGAATATGAATTTGGAGATCTAGATAAACCCTTATCTCTATTTGAATATTGTCGGAATCAACATCTGACTCTTCATGAACCTCAATGGAAATAACAAAACAAAACTTCTGTTTGAATGCCTTATATCTCCTTCCTATCCTTTGGAATTCCTTTTCATACTTCTCAGTTGCATCCAACATCAAATAAGTGAAGTTCCGATACTTTAACATCCAAGACTAAACCTTTTTTGCATTCTATCATTTCAAGCAACAAACAATCTTGGAATTTCTGCAATCTTACGGGAGAACTTGTGACATGCTTAACCACTGACATGATTCTAAGAATTGAACTGTGGTATTTTCCTTGCATCCTTAACAACAAGACCAAGTACATGAGCAGTACATCTAACGACAATCGTTTAACACCACATTCTTTTTTTTTTCTGTGTTTTTTAATTTAATCCCCCACCCTGATGCTAGAGAGTTTCGAACTCAGGTCAGTGGTATCATCACCGAATAACTTTACCACTGTACTACAATGACACTTGCTTTAACACCATATGCATATTGAGAAACCCCAACTTTCGACTTTGTGCTTGCGATAATCATTAACAACATCATTATTAGTCGCATTATCAAGAGTGATAGTGAACACCCTCTCAAGACCACACTCCAACAAAGATTTCTCTAATTCCTGGCCAATGTGTTCACCTTTATGACTTCTAATCAAATAGAAACACATTATTATTTTATGCAGCTTCCAGCTAACATCAATAAAATGAGCAGTAACCACCATATGATTGTAATTTTGGATAGATGACCATGTATCAGTGGTAAGACATACCCTTACCTTATTTTTCTTGAAATAATTATCCAAACAAGCCTTCTCATACAAAAACAGCTTTACAACATCACGATACACTGACAGAAAAGATGGAACTTTAAGTCTCCGCTCAAGATACTTACAAAATGCCCTAAACCTTTAACCTTCAACCACTCTAAAAGGTTTTCCATCCATAATAATGAACTTAACCAGTGATCTCCTATATGCTTCTTGAGAAAACAAAACTCAAATATATGTGCCTCCTGTCCCAGACTACTACGTTGAAAATTGTGAGCTTGTTGTTCCGCTTCAGGTTTCAGTATCTTCTTATAATCAAGACACCTTCTCAAATGATGTTGTAGATTAGTTGTCCCATGTGATTTACCACCAACCTTATATATATTGGTACCTTCTGGACAATATTCACACTTAGATGAACCCTTACCATCTTCATCAAAATGCGCCCATACCGAAGATTTTTTAGTACTAGATTTATGCTTCTTACTTGAACTGTCCTCAGGCTCAGGTTGAGAAGATAAAGAAGATTTAGATTCAGGTGCAACAAAGCCACCCATGTTTCATCATGTCCCTACAAGCACAAATTCAGATCGAGGTAGATGTGAAGTTGGAGTTCCATTGGCGTTGCAACTTCATCCACAAATGGACCTCGAAATGCGTGACCTTCTTTTGAGATTTGATTCAATTCAACTATGTCATCATCCTGGACAAAAGAAACAAAAGATTTAGGAAAAACAAAAGGAAAAATAAGCAACATAAAATTTGTTTTTAAGTTCATTCTGAATCATGTATTTGTGGTCGTCTGCACGTCAAAATTATTTATTACTTTCTCACTACTTATGATTTATTATGAAGCAAGGGTAAGAAAGGATCGTTCTCACGAGAAGGTCTTGGTTATTATATTGTTTCAAAATCTTATGTAAAAGAGGGGATTTTTTCAGATTCAATGAAAATAATTAAACTAATTAAGAAAGCTAAGAAATTATAGAAAAGAATCAAAGAGTTGAGAATATTGGTCAATGTATTGTATCATTCACAAACATGTATTTATATCAATAACTAGAATTGATAATTTAATCTCTTTATTATGAAAATCCCTAGGATTCCTTGATCACAATAATATCCCGCTGATTTCCAAGTTCATCACGCATACATTAAAAGATGCAAGACTGAATTCTACCTAGAGAAAAACTCAACGTGTAAAAGCACTAATCAAGTTTAATTCCCATGAGCATTACGTTTTGTAAAATAAGGTTAATCAATGCAATTGAACATGGAAAACGTACTAATTCAATTTAACAAAGGTTATGATTCATATGTGATTTCTAGGATGTATCACTATAAGCAACAACCACACTTATGCTACTTGAAATTAGAATTTGTCAACTTTTACGTATTGAAAACCCTAATTTAGCTTTAGATATGAAGGCAAACTCAATTGATTCCGGACTCAACTAAACAAGCATTCAAATCATATGAAAATATTAACAATGAATCATAAACGACAAAATGGAGACAAACTAATTCATTGAATAAATATCATGTTTGAGAAATCAACTTAAAACCCTTAACCAATAATAGAAAATTAACTACTCATAGCTATGGGGTTCATCACAATATAATTAAAATAAAGAAGATAAAAACCAAAGCAAACCGTAGAAGTGCATTACGGCTCTCTCCAAAACTCCAAGCTCCCAGCCGTAGTATCTCTGATTTTTCACCGAGAGAGTCTTATATATTCCCTGACTCGTAAAAATCAGATCCTAAAGTAACTCAATTTTCCCCAAATTTCCTAATCTAGGCCGTATCACATAACTCTTGGCAAGCTTGCCAGAGAATTAAGCCTGCGTAGCCCATACTCACAGCCTCAAGTCAGGCCTATTAGTAAAGCCCAATTTCTAACTCTTCTATTACGGCTGTTCTTTTACACATTTCAGCGAACACATTATGCGTTTCTAGTGGAAATTCAGGCAAGATCTTGCTTGTTTCATTCAACTACCATTTTACTTCCCTGCGATGTCATTCATCTTTCACAATCATAACAACAACAAACACACAAATTATTCATTCATAGCAACAACATCACCAAGTAACGACAGATTACTCAAATACAATTCAGGCCAACTTCAAGTCTCATTCATACTCTCAACAACGAACCCAATCTCTAGCCATACTTTCTTTCCCTTGTATCCTCTCGAACAAAACCTCACATACCCATGGCAGCAACATCTCAATCTTCAATTTTGTTCACTGTCTCGGCAATATGACCACAACCCAAACTTCACGATTCGCTGTGAACCTGATGTTGCCAGACGAAGACCTGAAGTTAACGGCAGTGAGTACCTGATTCAAATCCTTCACGAGCTTACATCAAACTCAACTTTCGACAATCACCCATCTTTTTTATTCACTTTTTATTTCTCGGCCAAACTTAGATTCTTCCTAGTTCATTTCTGATCGAGATCCACCATTAACCTGAAATAACAGCGTTCATCCTCTAATTCGACTCGTACTATCTTCTCTTCACTTCCAGAAACCAAGATTCGAACATCAAGATTCACGACATCTACTTATGCTTTGTTTCTCTCTTCTTCTACTTTCTAACATTCGGCACAAAAATCCATCTCAGATTCAAACTCATTCAAGATTCAACCCATTGTTCTCTTCCCTAGTTCTTCTGAATCTCAGTTTCCATCTCTATCTCTCTTGTTTCTGTGAATCTCGAACAGAACCACCATCAACTCAATGTCTTTTCTGTCTCTTTTTCTCGAGCTCAATCTCTCAGCCACTGACGAGTTACGTTTTCTCTTTCTAACTGTTCCTCCGACCCATAGAAGCCGGCGTGAAATGAGTTGTTGCAGGGATGAAATACCAGAAAAGAGAAAGCTTGATTAATTGAATCATGATTTGAACTCATTGTGAGTGACCCATCATGTGGCAACATCTCAGCCTTAAATACATTCTATTTCATCCTTCAATACATTCTCTCTCACATACAAGATGTTATCACATCACTGGGTCACTCATAATGGGTTCAAATCATGAATCAATTAATCAATTTGGAGAAAAGAAAAAGAAGGGAATCGACTCCCAATTTGACCTAGCTTCTTAGGGTAATATACTTTGAGGGGATTTAGGCACCCCACAGTCGGACACCCCCTGAATAAAACTAGACATCAAATTGATTGGATTGGTTGGCCCTTAGCATATGGCCGGCTGCGAATAACATTTGTCAGTGAAATAACAATTTTACCCTTTCTGAGAATTCTTCTTCTTTTACTCCAAATGACTCCAAAATAGCTATAAAATCAAAACAAATGTAAAATACACAAAATACAAGAGAAATAACTTAGAAAAGCATAGAATGTTGATATTCAAATTATGTAAATTATGCACTTATCAAATTCCCCCACACTTGCCTTTTGCCAGTCCTCGAGCAAACTAACCTAAACTAATTCTAAGCTAAAATATACAACTCCCTTTCGTTGAGGATACAGTTACACTTAGCATGTGTAACATGCCTTTAAACCCATATGTGTCCCTAGTGGACGAGTTATAGTCTCGTGAGGGTTTACTAGAGATATACCATAAATTCTACTCCAATTTCCAAATATTCCAAAGCACAAACATCCAAAGAGCTAAAAGGACATAAAGTTTCTGCACACTAATAATAAGAAGTTAGATGTATCAAAGAACATTATTCTCATGCTTAGGCAGCGGTCTAATTCCACGCCGGAGAGTCGGCGTGGCGTAAAGTGAAGATTGGGGGAGTGGAGCAAAATACCCTTCTGGGGTATTCCGAAGGTCTAACCTAGGCAACAAAAAAGGGGCCCGAGACTTCATCAACACTAGAGGAGTGAGCAGTTGGTTCACCAAACCCCGACCCAGCATCACACCTTTTCCATGTCCGAAGGGATCCAATGCCCTTAGATCGACTCCTCCAGGAATTGGGTTATCGGAGCCGAACCAGGAATGGATGTTAGTGGACACCGACCACTTTTCACCAGTTAGAGAGGCCCTCTTTAATAGTTAGGAGGATACCACCATATGAAATAATTCAGGTTCGAAAGCGATCGAGTGTTTCTACCTAACCAATAGGGTTTTATGATATTGCACTCAAAAGAAAAACTTTATGGCTCTCATGTGTACAGACAGGAATGATGATAGATTTCCTGCACACGTTGAATGGTGGGAAGGGAAAACCTTCTGAATTATATTCAAATACTCCATAGAAATGTGCGAAGAAAAGAACTTTTTTTCTGATGATCTTTACGGAAGGAAATCAACCACTATGCGAGGATGGGAATACTCATTCACCTTCTCATTCAATCTACAATCAGCACCACTCTCACAACATCACATAGAAACGTCTTCCTCTTCAGCTTCAACTGTAGATGATAAATTGTTGAACTTCGAAAATTTTAACTTTTTTCCTCTAATTCTTGTTGCTTGAAACTTCTTTATAGATTTCTTCTTTCCCACATCCTTAACGAATAAATACAAAAAGAAGTATACTCTAAAGCAATAAAAATAAATATTTTATTTTTTATTTTTATTTTAAGAAAATAAATATGAAATACAAACTAAAAGAATAACTATGAAACTAATATGGCCATAGAGAAAGGACTTTACCACTTGATTCTTCACAACTTGTATTGTCTCGGTATCATAAACTTCACAAAAAAATTCACTTCTTTTGATTTTTCGCTCATGTACATAAGTCTTCAACATATCTATATAATTTTGCTCATTGGATTGTTGCTTCACTCGAATATGAAATTTGTTTTTTCTTATACCGTTGCTGGTAAACCTTGAACTCCAATCCATAATGATGTACCAGAAAATACAACATTTTTATTACTTGACCAACCATCTGAAGAAGCAAATACAACGGGTACACTAATTAGTAAGATTGAGGAAGTAGCAATTAATGCAAAAACCGCCAATTGGAAAGCAATAGTCATGCTTATAATCTTCCAAGCTATCAACAGAACTATACCATTTGATCCCTCTATAAGCCAAAAAATTGTAATAAATTCTATCATGAAGGATTTGACCATGAACCCATGGATCCTATCGAACTTATTATCACTTTATTCAGACATGGGGTCGAGGAAAATTTTTGATTTACTTTACAAAAGGACATGCTAGATCATCGATCAATTATAGATTCACACTTGGTATGTTTCTACAGATAGTGATGGTATCTACTCTTCAACTTTCTTCAAATTTATAATGTTCCGCTTGTTGATGATAATGGTGTTTCTATGGACCTATTGTTGTCTCGAGAGAGAGAGAGAAAATGGTGCCAACTGCAAATCAAGTTACAAGGTAAGGTTTTTTCACAATTCTGATGTCACCCTCATGATCGATAGAATTGGCACTCAAGAGATCAAAAAATAGTGCTGAAATGGTGTGAGGTAGGGTAGTTCATCATTCTACCCAGAATTTACACAGATGAAACACTCTAATCGGACAATTTAGACAGGTACAAAAAATTGAAGGTTTGGTGCCTCACTCGTAGTATTGAATGATCAGTTCTCTAATACTGTACTCGTCACCGATGGTTTAAGTCCATTTTTGTTAGCTCTAGCCTCTCAACAACTAAGAAACCCGAATATAGTTCTCTAATACTTCTAAGTTCAGTTATTTCGGTTAGAACTCCGTATGCAAACGTAGCTAGAAGTATATAAGTGACCCTAAAATATCTAAAAGCTGAAAGTGAATACTTAGGAATTCCATAGGCTTAACAACTCCCCCACACTTAAGTAAATTGACTCCTCCAATGTAAAATCAAGGTGGGAAATCCTATTATGATAAGAAAATTCAAAAAAAAAAAAATGAAAAAAGTAAGAGAAATACTAAACCAATGGGTTTCCTCCCATGTAGCGTTTGGTTTAAAGTCGTCAGCCCAACTCTCTAGTCGCCCGTAGACCAACAATCTGAAAATTTGAGGGTCCACCCATAGAAAAATCTGCAATTCTGATAATAGCTTCACAAGAATATTAGTACAAGAAAATAGAATTGAAGCTATCACCCGATAGAAGTTTCCCCCACACTTAGTCTTTTCTACACTTGGAAGTGTATAGAGAACATAAAATTTGGGAACTTCTACGGTTTCGGTTTTACAAACCTGCATAGTATGAGAATCAGGTATCTCCAATGGAGTATATTAGGAAGCAAAGTCATTCAACAATACTTCTGAAACACATACATTCAAGCCAATAAGAGGTAAAGGAGAAGAATCAATGGGCAAGTGATTAGCCAAACCTTGCAAAATCTCTTGTATCATGGGATCCTCTTCATCCTTAAAGAATTCAAGTGAATTACTCACCTCATATGTATCATGGTCCTTTATCAAACTCTTTAACCAATCTTCATCCGTCTACGCCTCCATAAAAATTTCAGCGTTAACATTATCATTATAATTCTTGTCAAGTTCAATTGGGTCTTCCACAATATCATTCAATTCAGTTTCATTCTCAACATACTCCTCTTTGTTTTCAGATTCACCGTAATCATAATCTTCATAGGTTTCATAACTTTTATCAGTACGTCATTTGAGTTCCATACGAATGGTCCGACTAATTTCTTCGAGAAGCTCTTCCGGGGCTCCGTCATCTTCCAACTTGTATAGTTTCTGAGCAAGTTTTCTAACATTCACACGCTTCCTACCATTAACTCCAATAGAATCTCTCGCCCACGACTCTTCCGTTTGAATGTGTGAATGATCATAACTACGATTGGGAGTCGGGTAAGGTAAACTACTGTAAAATTCAGTTTGTGCAACGTTATCTCTATCACAATCAAGTTGGTCTAGTCTATTTTGCAAGTATTGTAACCCATTCATAACATGCATACAACTTGAATATAGCCAATTGGAAGTATAATTGTCCCACCTTGGTGGTTGACTTACATACCGACTACAAGGTTGTTGATATGTATGAAAATCACCATAAGGTTCTCTAGGATTTTGATCATAGCCAATAAATTGGTTTTGACTGTATCCCAAAGGTGGTAGACAATTGTCATAGTGTTGTTGAGGTTGAAACCATATTGATAGTTGTAATATGCTCATCCATGAGAAATAAGACCTGAAATAAGATTCTCAAAACTAGGTTAAAATCAAATAGTAATAAAAAAAATTACCAATGAAAATAAAAATAAAACTAAAAACAAAAATAAGAAGTCAAAAACAAATAACAATCCGCTGCCTCCCGGGCAACAACGCTAAATTTTGATGAGGCCGTCTGCACGTCAAAATTATTTATTACTTTCTCACTACTTATGATTTATTATGAAGCAACGGTAAGAAAGGATCGTTCTCACGAGGAGGTCTTGGTTATTATATTGTTTCAAAATCTTACGTAAAATGGGGGATTTTTCAGTTTCAATGAAAATAAATAAACTAACTAAGAAAGCTAAGAAATTGTAGAAAATAATCAAAGAGTTGAGAATATTGGTCAAGGTATTGTATCATTCACAAACATGTATTTATATCAATAAATAGAATTGGTAATTTAATATCACTTTTATCAAAAGCCCTAGGATACCTTGATCGCAATAATATCTCGTTAATTTCCAAGTTCATCACACATACATTAAAAGATGCGAGAATGAATTTTACCTAGAGAACAACCTAACGTGTAAAAGCACTAATCAAGTTTAATTCCTCATGAGAATTACGTTTTGTGAAATAATGCTAATCAATGTAATTGAACATGGAAAACTCACTAATTCAATTTAACAAAGGTTATGATTCATATTTGATTGCTAGGATGTATCACTACAAGCAACAACCACATATATGTTACTTGAAATTAGAATTTGTCAACTTTTACGTATTGAGAACCCTCATTTAGCTTTAGATATGAAGGCAAACTCAATTGATTCCGGATTCAACTAAACAAGTATTCAAATCATATGAAAATATTAACGATGAATCATAAATGACAAAATGGAGACAAAAGTAATTCATTGAATAAATATCATGTTTGAGAAATCAACTTAAAACCCTTAACCAATAATAGAAAATTAGCTACTTATAGCTATGGAGTTTATCACAATATAATTGAAATAAAGAAGATAAAAACCAAAGCAAACCCTAGAAGCGTATTACGGCTCTCTCCAAAACTCCAAGCTCCCGGCCGTTGATATGTTTTGTAAATGGTGGTAAGAATGGGTTTCAAACTCTCGAACTTGTGTAGATTGATTTTAGATTTAAACTCTAATAATTAAACTAGAAAATATACACAAAATATGAAAATAATACTCAAAAATACTGAGGTTATGGATTTCACCATTAACCACTTTTAATTGATTCCAAAAATAATAATTCTAAACAATTCTAGCTCAAATAAGTGACTCTAATTTTTGCCAAAGGTAGATTTTTAAAATATCAATTGTAAATCACAAGCATGGCTCGTCAAAAGCTCTAGGTCCCAGCATAAACCATTAAATAAAATCACAATCAATTAAGAAAAATCATAATTTCAATTAAAAATAAATGCAAAAGTCATAAAAGAATTATTAAAAGTTACCAATTAATCATATAAAAATGGCTTCCTCCTTGCCTCAGTGATGGGGTTTAACTCATCTTGATCAAAACACCCTCAAAAGATTGGTATATATCTCAAAAAGTGTTTGAAAAATGAAAATAAGCTAATAGAAATGTAATAGGGAATCTGCAACGTTTTCTAGACTTTACAAATTAACTGTTATAATAGAACTTGAAGATAAATGTTGCGAACTGAAGATAAACGTTGCAAACAGTTGAAGAAACTGTGGCTGAGAGGTTGAAGAAACCGTTGTCATAGCCTCTGTTCTTCGTGTTCTTCAGCAACATTAGAGAAAAATTTTCTGGAATTTTTTCTTGTGTTTTTGGCCTCTGCCAACCCCCCTGATGATTCCAGCCTCTCCTATTTATACTACGACTTTCTACAGCTCACCAATTCTTCCCAAAATCTCTTCTTGATGAAAATATTTCCGGTTGTAGAAAGAATCTTGGTGATCATATCGATCCTGATTTTCTTTCTCCATCATTTTAATTTTTTCCCGAGTTAGTGTAGTTGTCCAACACGATTATGGAGACATAGTTGTAAGAATTAGGAAACAAGAATCACCACTTTCCCGATAATTATTTTCTCCTTTATCCTGCCAGCGAGAGAGTTTCAACGAGATCTTGTTCGATATTTTTTTCATAAAAAGATTGATACACGTCTCTTATTAATAGGGTAAGAATATCTCATCCAAATCACGTCTCTTATTATTGTCTGAACCACCGAACAGATCTCAAAATTTGGTAAAAGAATTTTCCCGCCAAAAAAACTCTTTTGAATTCAAAAGAGGTGGATGCCTTTAGTAAAAACATGGGTGCCTTTATCAAATCCAAGGGGTGCATTTAAAAATTTCATGGGTGTCTTTAACATTTTGATGGGGTGTTTTTAGCACTTTTTAGCCGATTTCTCGACGATTATTTATTCTTCCAAAAATACCTACAAACATAATAAAATGTCAAAATTAGTACAAAAAAAGCACTAGCAATATTTAGAATTGAGACAAATCAGATACAAAAATGTGTCTATCAGCCGAAGTCTCTCTGATTTTTCACCAAGAGAGTCTTATATATTCCCTGACTCATAAAACTCAGATCCTAAAATAACTCAACTTTTCCAAAATTTTCTAATCTAGGCCGTATCACATAACTCTTGGCAAGATTGCCAGAGACTTAAGCCTGCCTAGCCCATACTCACAGCCTCAAGTCAGGCATATTAGTAAAGCCCAATTTCTAACTCTTCTATTACGGCTGTTCTCTTACACATTTCAGCAAATACATTATGCGTTTTTGGTGGAAATTCAGGCAAGATCTTGCTTGTTTCATTCAACTACCATTTTCCTTCCATGCAATGTCATTCATCTTTCACAATCATAACGGCAGCAACACACAAATTATTCATTCACAACCATAGCAACAACATCACCAAGTCACGGAAGACTACTCAAATACAATTTAGGTCAACTTCAAGTCTCATTCATACTCAACAACGAACATCTCTAGCCATACTTTCTTTCCCTTGTATCCTCTCGAACAAAACCTCACATACCCATGGCAACAACATCTCAATCTTCAATTCTGTTCACTATCTCGGCAATATGACCACAACCCAAACTTCACAATTTGCTGTGAACCTGATATTGCTAGACAAAGACCTGAAGTTAGCGGCAGTGAGTACCTGATTCAAATCCTTCACGATCTCACATCAAACTTAACTTTTGACAATCACCCACCTGTTTTATTCACTTTCTGTTTCTCGGCCAAACTCAGATTCTTCCTAGTTCATTTTTGATCGAGATCCACCATTAACCTGAAATAACAGCCTTCGTCCTCTAATTCGACTCGTACCATCTTCTTTTCATTGCCGTAAACTGATGCAGGGAGATTTATGGAAAATAAATATATTATTTTATTATTATTATTATTTGTATTTTATTAATGTTATTTTTAGTAGAAAAATAATTAATTTTCGGATTTATTATTTAGGAGAATTTTAGAAGACTCTAGAAGTTTATTTTAAGAGTTTAGTAAGTTAGGAAAGTTTCCTAAAGGTAGTAGATACCTTGGGAAACAAGTTTATAGGTTTTTGATAAGTTTAGGGTTTGTTTAGTAGGAGTTATCTAAATAAGGAGCTCCAAAAACGAAAATTAGGGTTTGAGTCGATTTAGGGGTTTTTTCATCCTTTCTCGGCGCAAGTTAGGGTTTTTCCCCAAGTCTATAAAAGAGTCCTCTATGTATTATTTTATACAGTTCAATGTGATTAATAAGAATTATTTTCTTAAACTTGTTCAAGTTTAATCGATTATTGTTTATAGTCGGGAAATCGAAGTCTAAATAATTATCGTTGTTCATAGTCGATATTCCTAGGAATATTTGAAGTCTGAACAAAACCTCTCTTTTCTTTCTTTTATTTATTATCCGCTGCATGTTGGTATGATGAGGGAGATTTATGGAAAATAAATCTATTATTTCTTTATTATTATTATTTATATTTTATTAATGTTATTTTTAGTAGAAAAATAATTAATTTTCGGATTTATTATTTAGGAGAATTTTAGAAAAGTCTAGAAGTTAATTTTAGAGTTTTAATAAGTTAGGAAAGTTGCCTAAAGGTAGTAGATACCTTGGGAAACAAGTTTATAGGTTTTTGATAAGTTTAGGGTTTGTTTAGTAGGAGTTATCTAAATAAGGAGCTCCAAAAACGAAAATTAGGGTTTGAGTCGATTTAGGGGTTTTTTCATCCTTTCTTGGCTAGCAAGTTAGGGTTTTCCCCCAAGTCTACAAAAGAGTCCTCTATGTATTATTTTATACAATTCAATGTGATTAATAAAAATTATTTTCTTAAACTTGTTAATTTTAATTGATTATTGTTTATAGTCGGGAAACCGAAGTCTAAATAATTATCGTTGTTCATAGTCGATATTCCTAGGAATATTTGAAGTCTGAACAAAACCTCTCTTTTCTTTCTTTATTTATTACCCGATGCATCAGTTGGTATGATGGAGGGAGATTTATGGAAAATAAATCTATTATTTTATTATTATTATTTATATTTTATTAATGTTATTTTTAGTAGAAAAATAATTAATTTTCGGATTTATTATTTAGGAGAATTTTAGAAGATTCTAGAAGTTTATTTTAAGAGTTTTAATAAATTAGGAAAGTTGCCTAAAGGTAGTAGGTACCTTGGGAAACAAGTTTATAGGTTTTTGATAAGTTTACGGTTTGTTTAATAGGAGTTATCTAAATAAGGAGCTCCAAAAACGAAAATTAGGGTTTGAGTCGATTTAGGGGTTTTTTCATCCTTTCTTGGCTAGCAAGTTAGGGTTTTTCCCCAAGTCTATAAAAGAGTCCTCTATGTATTATTTTATACAGTTCAATGTGATTAATAAGAATTATTTTCTTAAACTTGTTCAAGTTTAATCGATTATTGTTTATAGTCGGGAAACCGAAGTCTAAATAATTATCGTTGTTCATAGTCGATATTCCTAGGAATATTTGAAGTCTGAACAAAACCTTCCTTTCTTTATTTTGTTTATTATCCGCTGCATCAGTTGGTATCAGAGCCAAGTTTGATTCTAGGGTTATTTGATGTTATTAAGACGAGTAGTCAGGGTTAATAAATTGTCACCAAGAAGAGATCTGAGAAGATGTTAAGATGTGATTAAATCAAAGAAAGAGATTCTGGATGTGATAGAATATTATTTGATGAAGTCACTAAAATATCAATCTAAACCATGCTCGCTTATACAAGAAAATAATATGACAGATAACGACGTTGAAGACTTGTTTTGTCGTCATGACAATGATGCACAAAATCAAGTCATTGTTGAGAGATATACAACTCCGATCTTTGATAAATATCCCGATGATGAGGAGGATATGAAATTTTCTTCTCAAAAAAGCGAAGAACATCCTGTTTCTGACAAAGAAAAACAGTCCCAAGAAGTTTCACATGATTTAATGGAGTTTCATGGTGAGTCATCTAATCCTGATAAACTTATTGATTTAGAAATTCCTGATATTGATGAGTTATCTTTGCCCGAGAGTAAGCTAGTTGTTGATTATTGTGATACACAAATTGTCTCTCATATCAACCATAACAAGAGGGAATTTGTTGAATCAACTTATGAAGATCCGTTCTGGGCTTCCATCATACCTCATGCTTCTGTACGGTGCATAAATTATTTTTTTACAACATCAATTCCTGTGTATGAAGATTGTCATCAACGAGTTACACATGCAGAACATGGTACCGACAAGATTCGAGGACGAATCTTCTCCAACACCGGTAGAATGATGGAGGGAGATTTATGGAAAATAAATATATTATTTTATTATTATTATTTATATTTTACTAATGTTATTTTTAGTAGAAAAATAATTAATTTTCGGATTTATTATTTAGTGGAATTTTAGAAGAGTCTAGAAGTTTATTTTAAGAGTTTTAATAAGTTAGGAAAGTTGCCTAAAGGTAGTAGATACCTTGGGAAACAAGTTTATAGGTTTTTGATAAGTTTAGGGTTTGTTTAGTAGGAGTTATCTAAATAAGGAGCTCCAAAAACGAAAATTAGGATTTGAGTCGATTTATGGGTTTTTTCATCCTTTCTTGGCTAGCAAGTTACGGGTTTTCCCCAAGTCTATAAAAGAGTCCTCTATGTATTATTTTATACAGTTCAATGTGATTAATAAGAATTATTTTCTTAAACTTGTTCAAGTTTAATCGATTATTGTTTATAGTCGGGAAACCGAAGTCTAAATAATTATCGTTGTTCATAGTTGATATTCCTAGGAATATTTGAAGTATGAACAAAACCTTCCTTGTCTTTCTTTTATTTATTATCCGCTGCATCAGAAACCAAGATTCGAACATCACGATTCACGACATCTACTTATGTTTTGTTTCTCTCTTCTTCTACTTTCTGACATTCAGAACAACAACCCATCTCAGATTCAAACTCATTCAACCCATTGTTCTTTTCCCTAGTTCTTCTGAATCTCAGTTTCCATCTGTATCTCTCTTGTTTTTGTGAATCTCGAACAGAACCACCATCAACTTAATGTTTTCTCTGTCTCCTTTTCTCTAGCTCAATCTCTCAGCCACTGACGAGTTATATTTTCTTTTCCTAATTGTTTCTCCGATCCATAGAAGCCGACGTGAAATGAGTTGTTGCAGGGATGAAATACCAGAGAAGAGAAAGAAGGGAATCGACTCCCAATTTGACCTAAATTCTTAGGGTAATACACTTTGAGGGGATTTAGGCACCCACTCGGACACCCCCTAAATAAAACTAGTCATCAAATTGATTGGCTTGGTTGGACCTTAGCATATGGCCGACTGCGAATAACATCTGCCCTTGAAATAACAATTTTATTTTATTTTGACAATCCTTCTTCTTTTACTCCAAATGACTCCAAAATACCTATAAAACTCAAAACAAATGTAAAATACACAAAATACAAGAGAAATAACTTAGAAAAGCATAGAAAGTTGATATTTAAATTATGTAAATTACGCACTTATCAGTAATCTATATGTCAAACAGGTAAAAGCATAAGCATTCATTACAATTTCAGCATAATTTTGTTTTGAAACATGCTGCTTAAATAGTTAAAGTTACGCTTTACTCATAACAAAAATTTTAAATGTTTCAATTGTGTAAGCTTTAAACATAAGACTTTGTACTCGTCTCTGTAATACTATCCAGAGTTCTTATACAAGACACACTCCCCAAGACACACAAAAACTAAAATGTAAACAATATGGTTGATTAGGTGATAAACACTTAATTCATACATTTTTACCTCTTAGTTTATATTTGTTAGTGTCCATCTTTTATGCTAATAAGTTGTTTTTGTGCTTTTAGAGGTCACGTGTTTAAAACCCGACGTTACAAATAAATTGGCTAAAGAAGAGCTAAAATGGCGTATGTGGATAAAATAGCTGATATTGTTATTGACGGCACATAAACTACGACCTCACTCACGGTCAGAGAGATCTAGGAACTTTTCTTGAAGTGTAGCGTCAGACTTTGATATGAGTTTTGATGGTTGTTCTGTGAATAAAAGAAAACAAGGTACAGTTGGAGTTCGGCTAGTTGTGAGTCTGACGCAAAAGAGAAGTAAATGGATCAGGTGAAGGTTGACTCGGATTGGTTAGATGACGTGGTGAAAAGGTATAGGGCAAACGGAAAACTAGTAAAATTGTTTTTGGGGTTTTCTGTTTGGTCTGACACAAAGAAAAGAGAAAAAAGAAGTATGGGGAGAAAGCGACAGGTGATAAGAGGTAGAAAGGGAAAAGAAAAAAAAGGCAGGGACAGAGAGGAGAGTCTACTAGATAAGAGGCTAGAAGGCAGGTGAAGACAAAGTATAAAAAGAAAAGAATAAAAGAGAGAAGAGAGGCGGAACTAGGTCGTAGGCTGGGGAGAGAGATTGGGAATGGAGGTGGAAAGAAAAAAAAACTGATTGGAGAGAAAGGGAGACGGGGATTGTACAGTGGGCAGACGGAGAGAGAGTAAAGAGACCTAGGGAGAAGCGGTGAGAGAAGAGAAGAGAGGGAGAGTAGGCTAGGGATTGGAGGAAAGACTGATTGATAGGTGATTGTAGGGGGAGTTGACCGAGAGGAAAAAAACAGGTGAGAGATATTAAAGAGAAAAAGTGATTGATTGAGGGGAGAGAGGTTGTCTGGTTGGTGGTGGCTGTCTCTGGTACAGAAAGAGAGGGAGGGATCAATCTTCAATAACACAGTGAAATCTCTATATCTTTCTCTTAATTACTTTTATGGGTTTTGAGAAACTCAATCCCATGTCTTGCTAATTGATTTGTAACTAGGGTTTTATGTTTGAAACCACTTTGAGTAATATGCTGAATTAAATTATTTGGTACATACTATTATGATTTGAATAAATAATTTTCATGATTTTGTTTATTGATTTAATGATAAAATTAGTTGTTGTTGTTTCACCGGTTCTGTATAATACAGTAACCTTTGCGCATAATTAATAGGATTGCAAACATATTTGTCTACTTATTTGGTATTTCATGCTTGGGTTAAATCCTTTGATGGGGTATACTTAGAATATCCAGGTATTATTTGTGAACCTATAATGAGTTTCGTATAATTTTCTCGCTAACACAATTTGATGGTGTATGCTGAGACTTAGAGCTTTTGATGCACCATGCTTAGGGCGTCCCAGTGACATTTGCGACTCTAATATATATAATAGGTGATGTCGATAGAACAAACAATATATAAATATTCATGAGTTATGTTTCACTTCAGTAATTAAATAGAAATAGTGGTGGATACTAAAAACCCTGGTTACCGACTCTCTCTGCTTAGTTGTTTTATTAGTTTAGCTTGTTTTATTATTTCATTCATAATTCTAAAAATCCAAAAATATTGTTTCTGATTAGTTTATTAGGAATATTGATTGCAGTATTATCCCCGCTTCCTATGGGTTCGACCCGTACTTACCGTTGTCTACATTGTAGACAACGTACGATTGCGGTTTATTTATATAAGGTATTCTAAAATTCTATAATTAGGTTGATTAGTTATTGGTTGTGAGTAGATTAGTTTTTCTTCTACTTTTTATTCTTCTCATAAGCAGTGAGAAAATGAACTTGGAGGGGATATAACATGATGTATAAGTAGATTCAGTACGTACTGAGTTGAGACTTGAAGAGCTTTTTTTGAGGGGTTTATATAGGTTTTTTGTTCAAAGGAATGCAGGCTAACAATGCTACACAACTTTGTATAAAATGATTTGATATTTTTTTCTTACTAAGGGAATTAAAGAAACTTGTACATATAATTAACTGAAGAGACCTAAACATGTGGTTTAATGAAATTGAGAGATAAACTTGTAATTAACTTCAACAACTTCGATTGAAATTAAGAGATTAACACAATAAAACCTGGAATCACATAAACAAAAAATAACAAAACCCTAATTTCCCCCTTTAATTTTTAAAGAACCCTCGATTGGGGAATACCTCCATAAATTGGGGAATACTCACGGTTATATGGGATTTGATTTTGGCTAAGGGGGTATTTTACCTAATGATAAAATGTTTTTCAAATATTCATTGCTCATCCGATGATGGCGCAATTGGCTCAATCATTCTTTCTGGTTCTTATGATGGATTGTACTTACAAGACAAACAAATACGATATGTCGTTGTTCAAAATCGTGGGTCATACATCGGGCAAAGGTAACATTCACGTTGGCTTGGTATTTTAAATTGGAAATTAGGTCAAAATTCGGTTTTCTTAGTGACAGCCGGCATTGCTTATATGTTGAATGGAATACCGTTGTTACAGCCGCAATGCCGGCTGTGACTCAACAGAGAATTTGAGCAACAACTGGCATTGCTTGGAAGGGTCACATCAATGCTGACTGTTGCTCAAATTCTCTGCCAAGAATTGAGCCACACCCGGTATTGCAGTGACACTGTCAAGCAATGCCGGTTGTGCCAAAATTCTTGACAGAAAATTTGAGCAACAACCGGCATTGCTTGGCAGGGCCACAACAATGTCAGTTGTTGCTCAATTCACAACCGGCATTGCGGCTTTACTGCCAAGCAATGTCGGATGTAGCTCAAAAATCTCTGTTGAGACACAACCGGCATTGTTTGGCAGTGAAGCCGTAATGCCGGCTGTGTTTTGAATAGTGAGTTTTGATAAAAACAAAATCATTAGAATCCGCTTTAATGTTTATTTAGGAAGAAGAATAAAGCCAATATAAGATCAAAATAACTTGCATCTCTGGAAGGAAAGGTTGTTGACACCACTCCACCGTCCTTTCCAAACCGTCATGGTGGTACTAAACGATTAGGGACAAACAACTGTGCTGCTATTAACCCCCCAAGAAATCGTGGCATTTTATCTATCCATGAACCTTTTGAAGAGGAGTTGATGTTACAAATATCTCAACCCGAAGAAGAGGAAATTCATGAAGAACAAGAAATTCCCTAAGAAGAGCAAGGAAAGAGAAAGGCAAAACATCACCGAAAGTAAAAGGGGGCCATATACCTGCTGAAAACCTAACGCTACATGACCTCGAGGATGGTCATCTTTGCGGTGAACCGGAGGACCATGAACTCTTATTCAGCTACAAAGATTCGTGGGCTCATATCGTCTACAAAACATATGTAAGATTATCCGTCTTTTGTCATGTATTATTATAAATTTTGTTATCATTTATTTATGTTTTTGTACTTTTTCGTTTTGTAGAATCACGAGAATACAGTACATATCTTTAGACACCAATCGATGGCTAGCTGGGATTTGGAAAATGAATATCAAGGTGTTAAAGACCTAGTGGGAGCATCCGGTTTGTTACTTGCGGTCCTCAATCACGTAGATTATGATGCTGTCACGGTGAATTGCTTCGCCGAAAGTTTTATGGTGAAACCGATACCATGTATTTCCCGTTTGGTGAGATGTCCTTCATCCCCGATGCTGCTGTACAAATTCTAGGCCTTGATTTTCAAGGTAAAGCTGTTCTTGAAGGGAATTACACTAAGGATCTAGATTTGGGACAGTTGCACGATCTTACTAAGAAGTTTTTTAGTTGAGATGAAACAACTTCAAAAGCAAATTTCTTTGTTAGTGGTCAGTATACACTTAAGAATTTAAAGCTAGTAATGTTAAAGGAAAAGTAACTTCAATTGTTGTAATGCCCAAATATAATTGTAATCATTTTTGCTTCTCATAAAATACCAAGCCAACGTGAATGTTACCTTGTCCGATGTATGACCCACGATGTTGAACAACGACATATGATATATTTTTTTCTTGTAAGTACAATCCATTATAGGAACCAGAAAGAATGATTGAGCCAATTGCGCCATCATCGGATGAGCAATGAATATTTGAAGAACATTACCGTCCGACCCAATTTTTTCCTTGTGTGTGTAGTTGTGACCGGAAGCTAACTTTAGAAACTCTTGCATAACCGACCTACCTTGCCAACATTCCCTTCTTATAGTTGCTTGTTCACTATAAATTGTACTTAAGGAAGATACGTTAGTTTTATCCTTCGCATTGATGCCGGAAAGCATTTGACTTCTGCGGTGCGTGTAAAACTCAATCTCTTTACTTCCTCCAATTCATGAGGTTTTAGCTTCACAACTAACAAGTGCCTAACAAAAGACTCCGGATCCGGATGGTTATGGCTACCGTTCCACACTTTCATTTTCCATACATTTCCCTTCAAATTGAACACAAGATTGAAGGGGCATCCATCCTTCCTCGAAATAGTCTTGTGTACCCTATTAGTCTTCTTTTTATATACATAATCATTTCGCTTGTGGCTGTTTTTAGCGTACGATCCATCTCTCTCGTAAGTCATTTCAAACCGACTATCTTTTCCTTGATGGTTTCTCACTAACACACACTTGTTCTTGAGAGTCGTTTCTTTAACCCAATTAATTGCCTCATCTCTACTCATGAATTCCAAATCAGTCGCATACTTATCCGAAGTATCTGGACCCAGTTGTCCCACAAGCCAAGGATAAAGAACAATCTAACAAAAAAACAAAAAAAAATTAGTACAAAGCATGTACAGCCGGCATTGCCATGAGTACAAAGCGCACATCCGACATTGACAGAAAATAAGAACAATGCCGACATTGCTTTAAATTGCTTTCAAACAACTGGCATTGTTTTAAATTTTCGACAATGCCGACTTTGTGCCGGCATTGTCTTCATCATAATGCAATGCCGGCTGTTTATTGCTTTAAAAAAAATATCACATAAATCCTAAAAATCACATCTAATACACCAATTCTTGATTATTTGGAGCACTTGTATCATTAGTTTCTTCATTTCCCTTGTATGACTCCTCAATTACAATTTTTCCTTCATTTGAAGCTTGACTTAAGGTTTTATTAGGGGTTTGATTTGGGGAATTTTTATGGATGGAAGTTTGATTCTCTACAAAATCAATGTAAACATCACCAATATCAAATTCCTCACTAGAATCTCTCATATCATTCAAATCTCCTAAAATCTCCCTTCTTCTTCTAAAACTAACACAAAAGAAGATAAAATAAAAATATAAGTTTAATCAAGACTTGGGGGATACTAAAAACTAACAATTGAGGGATACTAACATTCGGGGGATACTCAAGGCTAATTTAGTCATTGACAAAATTATTTAGATAAGGGGTTCTTTGAATTACTTCATAATTTTTTTTTGAGTATCCCCCAGTTTGTGGAGGTATTCCCCAATTGAGAGTTCTTTTTAAAACCCCAATTACATATTACTGACTCCTACCGAGTACCTGACTTGATAAGAAATTGTTGATGACTTGATCTTAAGCTGAATTCGAGTTAAATCATCTTCGATAACATGATCGTAAGTTGAAATCGAGTTTAAATCCTCTTAAATGACATTATCTTAAGCTGGAATCAAGTTGATGACGTTCATATCGACATGATCTCGCAGAATAGTCAATAGAGTAGAATGTAAAAAGTGATTCGAGTAATGGAATATGGTTATGTTTTCACTTATATTAGGATGATTAAACAGCTAGGATGAATGGTATAAGAAGGATCAATGACTCTAAGAAAATAAATTTTATTTTGGCGGGTAAACAACTAGGATCGGGTAATTTTGGCTTCCACCTGTCACCTGACCCAACCATAACGAGTAACAGTAGTAATACCTACCCCAACCGATTCGTTATCTGGTGGACGTGGATGGGTACATGTCAATATTGATGGATGCGGGTCGAAATGGCAGGTGCAGGCGGGTTGGTGCACTCCTAAGTCTTTCTATGACCCAATATCTATATATGAGCCGACATAGGATGTTTGGATACCACTTATGAAGTTGGTTTGTAATTTCTGCTAATAAAAATGTCAAAAGTTAGTTTGGAAACGCAATTCCAGAATGATCTCTTGAAGCAAAAACATTTTGCTTCTAACTTCTGCTTTGGTATCCAAAATAATCGGTTAGAACCGGACTAAAATTAATCAGTTCTGGTCGAGAAAGGAAACTTGGAATTGGGACAATGCTTTCCTTCACTACTTACTGGAGAAAGTAGAAGTGCCAATTTCAACGCGAGTAAAGGGCTCAACTCATACTCCTCACGAAAAAAACAAACTCCAGCGTAATCCCTTTGTTAGTTGAAAGAAGAAAGAATATCTCCGGTCTCCCGAGGAGAGAACCCAGAGAGAAATGGAGGATGAGAAGAACAATGGTAGTAGTAGTAGTAATAACAGTAGTATATGCAATCTGGAGATGAATAAAGCAGATAAGGCGGTCTGGTTGATGAAGTGCCCATTAGTTGTTGCTAAGTCTTGGCAATTTCAATCATCTGATCCTAACCCAGTTGCCAAAGTAGTCCTCTCTGTTGATCCTCTCCTTCCTCCTGGAGATCCAGATTCTGTTCAGGTCTCTCTCTGATCCCTTTCTCTTTTCTTATTATCACCTAATCAAATTGATATAACTGATAAAAAAAAATTTGAAATTGATACTGAATTCTGAAATTAGGCTTAGTTTATTTACGTATATTGAAATAGTTTTGACATAAGTGTTTATTTCTTGAATTAGGGTTTATATACGCAGATTGTAGAACTTATTAGGAGCATCCGTTTTTGTATGGAATGATTTGGGCTCTAGAAAAACCCTAAAATTTGGGTGTTAGGTAAATTCGAAGAAGAATAAGGATTTATGTTGAATAAGGATTTTGACGTAGTTGGATATGATGAGGTTTTTGAATCAGATGTAGTTTATATACAACGTTTAGCGGGCAAGTGATGTTAGATTATCAGAATTGGATAGCAGTGTTTCTTTGATAAGTGTTGTTCTTTCTCTTTATGAATTCCCTATACCCTTTTTCAATTGGGTTATACAAATGTTTGCAGTTTACGATGGAGTTAGCTGGCAGTGACAATCCAAATATGCCGAAGAATTATGCTTTGAATACGTTTAAGGATTTCGTTCCAATGTGTATTTTCTCTGAGACTAATCAAGGTGAGTACCTTGATGTGCATTTAAGATGATAAGTTCATTTAGTTGATATTTGATTCATCAGTGTAGTGAATTGTTAAGAGGCAAAATTATGCCCATACACTCAGTTCGATGTTCCTATAAGTATTTCATACTCTGTATTGGTATTTGCAGGAAAGGTTTCGCTCGAAGGTAAAGTGGAACATAAGTTTGACATGAAGCCCCATAACGATAACTTTGAGGAGTACGGTAAAATTTGTCGTGAAAGAACCAACAGATCTATGATAAAAAACAGGCAAATACAGGTTGGAGTCTTACAGCTATTTATCTGTGAATTACGTAGTCATGGTTCTATGATGGATTTTTTTGTTCCTTCTAATTTTGTATTAAGTTCTATCTCATATTGTAAAGGTGATTGACAATGATCGTGGGGCACACATGAGGCCTATGCCTGGAATGATTGGGCTTGTATCATCCAATCCAAAGGTAATCATTTCATTCCCCTCCATAATTCATGCATGATATGGTATCACTAGTTTTAAGTATTTCAATCTGCTCTATCTCTTACTATTTCTTTCATTTCTGGTTATCCCATTTCACAACAACATTGCTAACCCTTTATGGCTAAGCACAAACTTAAATTTATATGCAGAATCACATATTTTGTATTGTTTAATATGGTGGATCTTTCTATTATGATTTGATCAGGATAATAAAAGAAAACCAATGCCAGTCAAGCCACCAGAAATTAAAAGAACACGAAGGGATCGTGGTGAACTGGAAGATATTATGTTTAAGCTTTTTGAGAAGCAACCAAACTGGACACTGAAGCAGTTGGTCCAACAGACTGATCAGCCTGCGGTATGTTCTTCAATTTGGTTGCATTTTTGGGAGTGTTTCACGGTATATTTAACTTAAGTCCACTTGCCATCTTCCTTTGTTAAGACTCTGCCAAATAAATGCCAGTCTAACCCACTTAACTTACATTGGCTTGGGAATTTATTAACGAGATGTAATGCTGGTAGTGACTGTTCATACATCTTTGCAGCAATTTCTGAAAGAGATATTGAATGAGCTGTGCGTCTATAACAAGAGAGGAGCAAATCAAGGAACCTATGAGCTTAAGCCAGAGTATAAGAAATCTGCAGATGATGCAGCTGACTGAATGCATACGTTTTGCAGATTGTATTTTGTTGGAGTGTGCAGTGCTGTTAGAGTTCTCTCGGGGATTAAGTGAACGAAGTGTTGGTTTGGCCCCAACTTTAGAGGGCTTTATATTTTAGTTCTTAAAAGCAGTTTTTGAACACATACCCCTTGAAGCCCCGCCCCCCCCCCCCCCCCCCCCCCCACCCCCGACTAGAACTTCCATGAGGATAATCCCCTTACTGTTACATCATCCTCTGGAAGCATGTCTGGCTCAGTAATAGTGTATTACATATGAAACTTCCAAGGCTAATTGTAATTTCAATATATGATAATTGCTAAAAAAAATCAAAACTTCTGTTGTGCCTGATGTACATAGTACAAAATTCCTGAGAAACCTGGTCAAGATGTAACTGAGATTTCAGTAGAGATCAACTGGAAGGAAGCAGAAGGCCCATTTTGTGTTTTTTCATAGGTACTGGACGGATCCAGGCCCTAACACATGAGAAATTTGAATGTGATTTCTAAAAGCCTAGGTCTGTGCATGCATATTAAATTCCTTTTAATTTCTCTATCCACTTCTCTTAGGAAAAAAATGAGTTTATTGTCCAAGAATTCCTAATACATAGTTCTAATGGACAAATAAACATTATGGATGAGTGAAATGGACATTAAAATACCTAGACAATTATATCCTTCATCTTTATATATATATTTTTTATCATTTCTCTCTCCTATTTAAAAACAAACCACTAAAAAATTAATAACTTCAAAATATATATCCAATTTTAATAAAACTTATATTTTTGGAAAGGGTTTTAAATTATCTATAAAATAAGTTCATTGTTGCTAGTAAATTCGAAAGTATTTTCAAAAAAGATAATAGCTAAGATAAAATTGGTTGCATCCTGCCTTAAACTAATATAGAAAAAATTATTAGAAAACAAAAATATTTAAAAAATAGCTAGGATGAAACCGGTTGCATCCTAACATAAAATAAGATAGGAAAAAATTATTCGAAAAATAGCAAGGATGAAACTGGTTGCATCCTGACTTAAACTAAGATAAAAAAAATTATTCGAAAATATGTAGGATCAAACTTGATGCATCTTGGGTTAAACTAAAACAAGAAAAAATATTTAATAAATAACTAAAAAATTCTTCGAAAAATAGGTAAAACACTTGTTCCATATATAAAAATAAAAGATCTAGCACAACTCCCACCACTACTAACATTTTCAACAACAAATAGCATATTACTGCCACCACCACCTTCAATAGTAACAAAATACAACAAACACCATCAACTTCAGTATAAAAATAAATAAATATCTAAAATATGCAGGATGAAACCACATACATCCCTAAGAAAATATGTTTATTTGTCAGAATATACAAGATAAAACCAGCTACATCTATTAATATTTTTTTTGTTAGAATATGCAGTATGAAACTAATTACATCCACGTTTAGACTAAGTGTATATGGTTTCACCCGATTTAAATTTTTATCAGGTAAATTATCTTGGAAGCTAATCAATTATCTTCTCAATGTATCATAACCACCTATAAAAATGTTTCGCCACCGCCACCGCCACCGCCACCGCCACCGCCACCGCCATCTAGTACGGCCGACACTACATTAACCTAAATCGATTTATTGATTTTAAAATAAAATGGTTAACGTCTCGCTCCAACTAATAAAACACAACATAAACCAATAAGTTCATGCTTAAAAAAACAAAAAAGCAAAAAAAAAAAACATTTGGAAAATTCATATATTAACTTCGCTTGTTTTCCAGTAAGAATCAAGTATTAATTTAGAATGAAAACCTTTGTTAAAGCTCTTTTTATTAATTTTTGGGGGTCAAATTCTGTTTTGAAATTTTAGAATTTGGTATTGATCCAGTTGAAGTAACTTATGGTTTTGTAGCTCATTCTCCGTTATATTTAGGGTGGTAACTTAATTGTAGTATGTAAGAATTGTAGTTGGCATACTATTTCCAACAAAACCATTTACAGGGTCACCATAACAACATAAACCTAATTAAAGATCAGACTTCAGAAAAGCTTTTAACTTTTCTAAATCCAAAAAAAATCCATGATGAAAATGATTAGTTATCACTAATCTCTTTTAAGAACCCTTGTATTTTAATAAAAAATAGAGGAAATAAACCCCAACTGAAAATAAAAAAAAACAAAGATAGTTTTGTTTATTTACTTTCTTCATTTTCGTTTTCGGGGAAGAAGACACAAAATCTAATATTTAAATTTAATAACGTTTTAATTAAAGGGTATATTGGTTCAGTTTCAAATATTTTAGTTTTCAATATTTTGATCAGAATATCTAAATTGGATATTAAAATAGTATCTTTTAGTTTTATGGGTTTTAAAAATATATCCAACTTTTGACGTCTTCAAGACCCAAAAAAATACAACCAAGAGTTACAGAACCAATTTATCGTTCTTCTTAAACAGTGTTGAAGTTCCATTTTTGGAAACAGCAACACGCAGTTGTCACCGTGGATCAATACTGCTAAATATCATGCTCTAGTCAACCAGTTTATAATGGTGCTGAAGGTCTATGCTTGTACATCTGGAGGCTTCCCACTATTTTGGAGCTGAGTGGAAGCTTCTGGCACATGCATATACCGGCAGTAGTTACAAGCGATAGATTTTCTTGTCTCTTTAGGTTAATGATGGACAAAAGGATCTCCTCAGTCCTTATCTCCACTGTTTTCAAAATCTTTTTAGTTAGCCACCATCACAAGACAAGGTCCAGTACCAGCCATTTAGTGCATTCACTGCCATAACACCACCCAAATTGTACCATCGCTTACAGTCTTACACGCAAGCATACAGTTTCCATTTTCTTTAGCATAATAATCATTCCGCGCACCAGTCATCATTTAAGTGCAGTTCTTCAATAAATTCATCAGATGCTACTTGACTAGAACCTGCTCAATTGGTACCGCTGACAATCCTGACTACACCTTAATATACTACCCAAGAATGTTACAGATTTTTCAGTCGAACTTGGAAAGGAAGCCACAAAACCATTAATTCCCATTTGCCAACTTAAAGTTTATTTTTAGGATTATTTCACATGTCAATTTGATATCATTAGTTCAACCAATCTAATTTCATAGAGGCACGCTGGTTGTTTCTATTGGTCACTAAAAGCATACATATCAACCACTGGTAGGTGCATGCAGGCGCCATGTTGCCATCCGCCATCACATCGGAGCCAGCACTGAACTAGTGATGAAAAGATATTGTTGAAAATGACTACTAGGAATATTGTTAATAGATTCGGATACTATCTTCTGAAGACCAAAAACAGATGCAAGTTGTGAACTTTTACTTTAGTGGGGAAAGTAGCGGACATATTATAATCTACCGTTTTTGGTCAGATCCTTGTTTGTTTGATGCCATTTTGAAGTAAAAGAAGGGATATTGAGAAGTTCGCCATCTAGTCATCTTAAAGGTATACTCTTACTCCAACAATATTTGTCGAGCCCAATAGCAAGTGGGGCCATTATAAGAAGGTTATAATAGGTATTTTACTCCAAAGGAAAGTTAAAAGACTGAGAAAAAAGGGTGAAGTGAAGACTTGATAAAAACTCAATATGAAAAAAGAACAAGTAAATGCGTATGATCAAGGATTCGTCGTGCGCAAATAAAAGAATAAGTAAACCGTGCACAACCAAGGGAACGTCATGTGCAAATGAATGGGAATGAAAGAACATGTAAAGTGCGCACGACAAAGGCTCGTCGTGCACAAATCAAAAGAAATGGAAAAGCAAAAGGAGTGTGCACGACCAGGGGCTCTTCATGCACAAAAGAGAAAGGAATGTGCGCACGACCAAGCTCTGACCGCGCGAAAAGAGTAAGTAGAAAGAAGGAAAAAAGGGAGAAAAGGAAAAAAGGGAAGGGAGCACGATCAAGGCTTGGTCGCACGTGCGAGACAAATGGAAAAGGGAAAAAAGGGCAGTAAGGAAAAAAGAAGGGAGGAAAAAGGGAGGTGCACGTGGCCAAGCCTTGGCCGCACACAGAGTAAGAGGATAAGGAGAATGAAGGAGAGAGTGAAATAGGTGTGCACGACCAAGCCCTGGTAATACGCAAAAGAAATGAAGAACAAAGAAATTAGGAGCGGTACATGACTTGAGACACAGTCATAAAAAGATGGGATATGTGACAAGTTAGGAATGGTCACTGCGTAGAGATATAAATGCCCAAAAGAGGTGAATTCCAGCCAGAATTTACACGATATCTGACAAATGAGTGCTAAAAGAAAAATGATGACATCCGAGAAACGTGTACAGACCGGGCGCAGGAGCTTGAGAAAGGGGCCGAGAAAGTACATGTCTTCCCTATCAGATAATTTATTTCTGCTATAAATACTTATGCGAAAACTAATAAAAGAAGCTTCTTTTTCTTCTGCCATGAGGATTTTTGTGTTATTCAGAGTTGTACCCTATTTATGTAGTTAGACTACTTTCATCTAGTGACTCTGCTATGTTCTGATTCCAGAAATAGGACACGGATCATATAGAGCCAATGGATACTTAGATACCATCCACCCAACATGTGTATGGGGAGGCCTCGACAAACCAATGACCCCTGTTACCACAACTCTACCATCAGAAATTGCAAAAGCGTTAGCAGACTGAGAAACGCTGGCAAGAGCTGGTATCGCGCATAACATAACTTACACCACCACCCATTAATGAAGGATTGTTAGAAGACGTTGATGGTCACATTGATGGAAGGACACCAGGTGAAGAAGATGTGCATGGTGATAGGGTGATGCTATACATTCAGATGAGGAAGGGGAGCGTTCAATAAGAAACCCCCGAGGAAGACGCAACTCACAAATATACCAGTTCAACAAGAAACCTCTGACAACATCTAAGGTTCCTCGAACAATGTGATATTTCACACCGGGTAAATCCTTAACCCTTCCTCCTCTTACTAAGACTACAAAATTTTCTTGTAAATTATGGCCAACACCAGGCATATAAGCAGTGATTTCAAATCCAGAGGTTAATCCTACTCTGACAACTTTACGTAAGGCAGAGTTTGGTGTTTAGGAGGTGATAGTGGAAAAGTTGACAGATAAGTCACCCTTACTGTCACTCTACAAAACCGCACATGATATTTTCACCTCATACATCTACTCGTTCAACTCTTTCGAATTCATTGGATCCCAGTTCGAGAATCTCCTTCCTTCTTCCACTCCGTCCCGAAGAGTAACTAGGACCAACTAAGTCAAGTTTTCATGTTCCCATTGAAAACTTTCCTCTTTTGATTATTATCAAAGGAAAGGAGAAGATTTTTCTTTTTACCAAACATATGCGGATCAAATCACGATCTCATAATACGAAAAAAAAAAGAAAAGATCTTTCTCAATCAATCCCTTTTCCCCTCATTCTTCGAGAATCAGAAAGATCCTTTTCGGGTTTGGATTTGTTCATTTGGAATCTGGGTTTTCCTACTTATTTATTTTCTTCTTTATTTCTATTTTATTTTTCTTCCCTTCCATCATTCCTTTAGTCCCATAGGTTTGATCCTGTAGAATCTGACCCATTTTCTCATCGAGGGAAGGGTACGAAAGAAACCCGATTTCTTTTTCGATCAAAAGTACTATGTGAAATCTTCTTTCCTCTTCCTTTACCCCGATCCCATAGGTAGAAGTACAATGTTTGAATCAATAGAGAACCTTTTCTTCTGTATGAATCGATATTATTACATTCAAATTCCTTCTCGATATCTCCCAAGGAAAATACCGAATTGGATCACAAATTGACGGGTTAGTGTGATCTTATCCATGTGGTTATGTACTCTTCGAATAGGAATCCGTTTTATGAAAGATCCCGTCTTTCGTGCTTTGGTGGGTCGTCCGAGATCCTTTCAATGACCTATGTCGTGTTGAAGGGATATCTATATGGTCGATCCGATCAATTACGTAAGGCCCTCGGTAGCAACGGAACTGGGGAAGGTATACAGAAAAGACAGTAATTTTCTATTATATTAGTATTGGTTAGTGATCCCGGCTCGGTGAGTCCTTTCTTCCGTAATGAACTGTTGGCACTAGTCCTATATTTTTTCTCTATGGACCGAGGAGAACTGGGTGCTCAGCGGGAAGAAGATTGTACCATGAGAGAAGCAAAGAGGTCAACCTGTTTTAAATATACAACATGGATTCTGGCAATGTAACGTAGTTGGACCCTCATGTCGATCCGAACAAATCGTCCTTTCCACGAAGGTAAATCTTTGCCTGCTAGGCAAGAGGATAACAAGTTACACAAATTATGTCTCGGTAGCACATGTATTTCCATTACTACGAAATTCATAAATGAAGTAGTTAAAATGGTGGGGTTACCATTCTCCTTTTTGTAGTAATGAATCTTGTATGTGTTCCTAAGAAAAGGAATCTTTCCATTTTTTGAGGTCTCAACGGGGTGTGGAAACACATAAGAACTCTTGAATGGAAATTGAAAAGAGATGTAGCTCCAGTTCTTTTGGAAACGATAAGATCTTTGGCGCAAGAATGCAAGAAGAAGGGGTTGATTCCTATTACCTATCATCTTGGCTTGGTTTTGCTTCCTTTTTTTTTTTTCATAATACCGAGTCGGGCTCTTCTCCTACCCGTTATGCTCGAATCCATAGTCAATCCTATTTTCGATATGAGCAGTTGACAATTGAATCCAATTTTCCTATTATTTTCGTATCCATATTGTGTGAAAAGAAAGTCCGGTTCCAAGTTTTTCAGGAATAGTGACGTTGAGTTATCGACCCTTTTCCTTAGGTTAATCGGTTCTATTTCTCGATAAACGCAAGGACCCTCCTGAAACGACAACACGAGTCATACCAAAGTCTTGGACGAAGAGATAACATGTTGAAGTACATTGGAGATCGATATGGCCTTGAAGAAAACTCCCGCTGCTACACAATCCAACCACCGTTAACACCAGATGTAACCAAGAGACCAATACACGATCATACAAATCTCCAAAGTTCGTATTGTTTGATGGTATAAGCAACCACAATGGAGCATTTATTCTTTATAATATTGAATGAACATATAATAAATGATCATGTCATTAGTAGGAGATGTCTTTACTTGGTTCGTCACCTTACCCCAAAATAATATTGAGACTTAGGAATAAATACAATAAATATTCATGCACAAGCCAGTGAAAATTTCGATCTCTGATAGTTGTAAAATTAAATACAAAGTGGGAGAGAAATATCAGGTGTTTGTTAGGCGCTTTCGAATGGAATACTTGAGATGTTACATCGTCATCCCAGGAGACGAGTTAGTAAACATGTGTATTACGCGCTTACCCTTAGAAACACGAGTGCCTGTTAGAGAATGCATATATCAAGAAGTTCGCCGACCTAGAAGAGGCTTGTACAAGAGCAGAGGCCACGAAGGAAGATATTGTGGTAGAGTCCAAGAGATGGACACATATTGTTCCATACACACGAGAAGAAGGTAACCAGCGAAGATGTCAGTATACTGAAACCAGCGATAGACAACCCAAGCGTCAGACTAACCACAATGATAGGGAGGAACCTCCATAGTACACATGCACGTTTGATATAGTATTGGACTTGTTAAAGGAACAAATTTGAAATAAATCTTCAATTCATCTTAATCATCAGTTCAAATCGAAATTTGGCAGTTTACAAAACTCGTTGGCTATAAGAGTTGTTTTTTTTCACTATCCGCCTTGACTCGGTCGTCGCATGTTGATTATGTCAATGGACGGTAGATTAAATTTTATGGCAGAAAAACCGAATTTCCATTTAAAAAATAATTATGCGATAACAATTGGTATCCGTAAAAGAATTTAGGTGAAATGTTGTTTGGTCAGCGATATATAACACCCATAGGTAAAAGATACGTTCACTATGTGGTTAGGGGTTTGGAGTGTGTTCATGTTCGTAGGGAGTGTAATGATATAGCAGATGTTTTAGCTAAGTATGCCAAAGATAACAGACTTTGCTCTGTTTGGGATGTTAATCCCCCATTTTGTTTTAGTGCTATCCTCTCTGAGGAAAGCAAAACTCTGTAATCTTTGTCTTTAGTAATAAATTTGTCTTTTCAATAAAAATAAAATAAAATGCGTTCACTATATGGTTCAATTTGAAAAGCCCTATGACTATTAGGAAAGAACTATTAATTGGGGATCTCTCATAAATTGAGGGATATTTAAAAAAATAACATTATGGAGTAATTTGAAAAATTTCTTATCCATATAAATTTTAACGATGGCTAAATTAGCCTTGTGTATCCCCAAACCTTGACTAACAATCGACATTGGTTCAAACACAATCGATATTGGTTCAAACACAGTCGGTATTGCTTGAATTTAAATCAACAATGCCAACTGTGGTAAATTTCATAATAAGCACTAACAGTCGGTATTGGTGAGTCACAGTCGGCATTGCCTTTATGAACAGTCGGTATTGCCTTTTAACAGTCAACTTGTTGTTTATCAAGTTGAGTAACAGAATCAAGATTAATACGTATAAGTGCATCTGATTTGATGTATTCAGGTAATGAAAACTTATAAAATGATGAAGAAATTTGAGTATCAGCGATCTTAACAAGTTGAGCTCCTGAAATAATGGCATCAGTTAAAATTGGTAAAACTGGATTAATGCTTCTTAATTGAGTTCTATCAAGTATTGTTAAACCTCCACCTGACATTTTTAATTGTTTGATTTCAGAGAATTGTACTTTTTTGTGAAGAAGATGGAAAAAAATCACATAAAAGAGGGAAGCAGTCTGGTTTTTGTGGGGTATGGAGTAGTAAATGTTGTTTTTCTAATCTGATAAATAGTAGTAGTAACTGTTTATTTAATTAAAAATGAAAATGACCCTGCTTGTGGAAAAATAAAATGGGTCACTCACCATCTCATCCTAGCAATTTGACTTAAAGGTTGATCCTTGGAGTGGTGTAAAAAACAATAAAAGGGATACCAACTGATTTCTATCAGTTTTTTTTTTATTTTTATTAGCGTAAGATGGTACGAACATTTTATCTTTAGAAAAAAATACCTTTTAAATTAAAATTAAATCCTACATAACTATAAATATATCCAAATTTATGAAAGTATTCCCTAATTGAAGGTCTTTAGAAAACTTTAACACTTGGGTATCTTTTTTTCAAGTGTGAGTTATTCTCCATGGCGTTCTATTCGGTTCGTTTTCTTGATTAAAATTTCTTCTTTTAATTATGACGGTAATTACGTGTTTATAACACCATCAAAAAAACGAACAAACATGTCATAACACATTATTCCATTCTCGCCCTTTTCCTCCTTTTCTTTTGCATATAGTTTTCATATTTCAACTCAAATTTGTATTTCTTTTTGTTGGACTTTGTTTGTGAAATTTAAACCTCATAATTCGTATGTGCTTTGGATAAATTTACCATTGACCAACTCAACCAAATGTTTGATTGTGTTGGGTGAGAATCAAATCTCATGCTGAAATAGCCAAACAAAAGGATCTTAAAAGGATCCCTAACTACACCACTACTGATTTTTACTTGAAAAGAGCCAACCCACATAAAGCTAAAGAAGAATAAGGAGTGAAATGGTTGTTGTAATTCCTTTTGCTTAGCAGGTTCAGCTTTACTTGGTTGGATTTTGCTTGTATCTGATTGTCCAAAATAGGTGAAATAAAGATCCCAAATTCCAAATTAATCAAATTGTTTAATAAAACCGTTATATCATATATGATCAAAATATTAACTCAAAAAGTATATTTGGTATGGTATAATTAAAGTAGTGTTTCCACTGAGAAAAGAAACAACTGAAAACGTCCATCCTACTCTAATAACCAAAGCCCCTCCTAGGCCCTAGCTTTGATTCATTTCAACTGTTAAACGATCAACAATTCATATTTAATCTTTTTTAGATGTGTATATTTGTATTTTTCGTTAAGCCTTTCTACTTAACAGCAAAAGGAGTAATTATGGCGGTTGATGACACGAGTAATCCCTACATGTCGATCGTAACAGTGCTGATTTTTCATTTCAAAACCATGAGTTTTCGCGTCATCTCATGCCAATAGAGACTACTTTATGGTGACTCAATACCCCACCGTTATCCGAGATTCAGATTAGCTATGCTCTAACTATTTGAATTTTAATGTCTTCAAATTAATATCGGATTGTCCTGTATCTGTTCTGTTTTCAGCCTTCATTTGGCCTGTACGGTGGGTTCAACACAAAACAATGTTACTGGCACTGCTTACCATCTCTACTTGAATGTGCAGAGTACATTAGCATGCGTCCGATCATCTTGAAGATGGCTATTAAACTATGCGCTTTAAGGGAGCCTGGACGGGAGACATAAACAAACATACATATATGATGCTTTTAGACAGGATATGAACTGGCCTAGTCGCATCAATCCTCTGTAGTAGTCCACACTGGCGTGAGCACTTCTTTTAAGCACTAAACAGAGTAAAGAGGAATAAAAATGATGGTTCCTCCAATCAGAGAGATCAATATGTCTGTTAAAGAATGAAAGTCTCCGTACATAAACCACGCATTCTACATCTTTGAAATTCTGATAATTAGTGAGTCTTATTAGTGTGGGCAGACATAATCCATTAGCTTCCTTACCTTACTTAATCCGCGCATTATAAGAAATGTGGATGGCAGATTAGCAATAAACAACTGCAAACCCGAATTCAAATCCGTTCAATAATGCTTGCATATCTGATAGCACCTAGTTTTTATATATGAATCTTTAGAAAATTTTGGGATAATGGGTGCGAATTAAGGCTTTGGGCAATGCATTCGAGCAGATGTCATTATAGTACTATTGGAATGATAAGTTCTTCAGCACCGAATTCTTTACCGATAAAAAAATTATAATGCATTAAGAAAATATCCAATCCATTATGTATACAAAACCGTAAGCATTAGTCATCCTCGGGCACTCCTAAGTAAAAAAGTCTTAATCAAAAACTTTAATGACATAATTAAGTTAAATAAACATGCGAGGGGAGAAAGTGAAAAAGATAAAAGGGAAAATGAATCGGAAAGAAAGAAGAAAAAGATAGGATCTGATATGAATTATGTTGGGCGTGAATTGTTTTTCATCATCATCAACACCATCAGTTATATTACTGTGATCTGATTTGATCAGATTTTGACATATCAGCGGGTCCCAATCAGAATCCAATAATATTCATGTTTACTAAGTTTGACTGAAAAAAGAGATAGAATCTTTGAGTGCCGGTGGTAGTGTACTCAACTGAGTTGAGGGGTTTGCAATCGAGCAAAATACTCCTTTAAAACGTACGACCATGTTTCTTTTTTTCCATAAATTAATCAGATCCTACAGGTTAAAGTTTTGAGATTTGTGCACAACATGTTGGAGCTAAGCATCAAGTTTGCACTTTTTCAGCTCCAGCTTACAAAAGAAAAAGACTAGTAGACTGAAGTTCTTAAATGTATATAATTGGGCATATCGCCCTTGCGCCATTTGTATGCTGTCGTCGGACGATTAGTATTTTTCTTAAAAAGAGTCCTCCTCCCTCCCCGCACATGAAGTTGGTCCCATAACCCCTCGTGTGTTCATCTTAATTAATTGCGGCTCGGCCCTTTTCTCAAAACAATCGTAATAAAAAATCAAAAGAATTGAACCAAAGTAAAGGTGAATGTAAATCTCCTTTGTTCTTGTTCATTGAACAGGGCAATTCAGGGACATGACTTGTCAGTTTGAGGGAGTTGGAAAGTTGGACTAAAATAATGGGTGACAAATAGAAAAAACATAAACCAAGGAAAAGAACAAAATAAAAGAAATGAACTCATCCAGTAGATTCCGGTTTACGACACTTAGAGTTAGTGTTATAATTTTGCGGAAGAATGAAGAGTTATACACTCCATTCTCAGCGTAGAATCCTGATTTTGAGATTTTGACCTGCATATAAGGAGAGAGTATCAGTCCTCATTCCTTGTATAGGCCAAACCAGCTACACTCACACTCACTGCCCCCACTTTGGAGAATATTTGGTAGCTCCCTCCATAGCTTATCTGTTTTTGCAATGCCCTTTATCATCAAAGATATTCATACAATATGCACATGAAAATATAATTCAATGTCTAGTGGTCAACAAGGACAAACACTATCAACCAAGGCAGCGTGTGTGTGTTTGGCTGGATTTTCAAACTTCCCAGGTTTAATTTTTATGATTCATTTTGTTAAGTTAACTGCATTTTCAAAGAGTCAGATACAATTTTGAACTTGACTTACTGATTCTTATGCTAACGGGTCGTTTTTTTTTTCTGTGACTCAACTAGATCCGACCAGGAACGGATTTATGAGAGGTCTAATCTGGGTTAATCTAGGTAGCCCTTAGTGCTTTTCTTTTTTTTCTCATTTTTTTTCCGTTGGTTTATTACTTTTAGCCTGGGTCAACATAAGGCTAAGTCATCTCTAGATTCGATTTATCTGAATCTGACTAATTACATTTGAATCCGACTCATTAACTAGATGTAGGTTAATTAGCTCTCGATCAAGTAAAATGATTAGCAGTATGGCAGCTTTGTTTAGTTTCCTATTTAGAAAAAATTGGAATGCAAAGAACGAGAGGACAGCTTTGTTTGGTATTGCTCCCCGTAGATTTACGCCGTGATGCTCACACTCACACACTTAACAAGTGGGTGCACAAAATAACAACCAAGGGGAGCTGAGTCAGCTGACAATTCGTACATAACAGGAGAAAAATGGACTAGTTGTGGGGGGCACTCAAGACTCAACACTAACACACTCTCTCTCCCATTTCCTGAGGGTTATATTTAGAGCTTCCAATTCTTCTCATTTCTCCATCACAACTCATCTTGGGTTTCTCTCATTTCTCTCCTGATTCTCTTTTTGTAGCTCCTTTGGGACTCTCTAGCTAATTAAGATTCGCTATATAGCCTCTTAATTAGTATCAATGGCGGATACAAGTGTTGGTAGTTGGGCTAAGAGAATATGTGTAGTTCCAGCAGAAAAAACCCAACTGCACTTGGCCATGTTGGCCTTGCAGTTTGGTTACGCTGGTTTTCATGTTGTTTCTCGTGCTGCCCTTAACATGGGCATTAGCAAACTCGTCTTCCCAGTCTACCGGAACATCATCGCTTTGCTACTTCTCGCTCCCTTCGCTTTCTTTCTTGAAAAGTTTGTAAACTCCCACATTTATACGTTTTCTTTCTTTTCTTCAGTAACATAACACAATTCATCAGCTGAGAATTATCTGGTATAACTGAATCTTCTGTTTTCATTTATAATTTTTGTATAGGAAGGAAAGGCCTACTATCACTCTGTCATTTCTTGTTCAGTTCTTTTTCCTCGCACTTATCGGGTAATTATCATCACCGTTCCGATCCATACAAACAAAAAAATGCTGGAAATTAATTAATCAATATCCTAACATTTGTTTTAATGTCTTGCCTTGACTAACAGTATCACAGCAAATCAAGGATTCTACTTATTGGGTCTAGACAACACCTCACCCACATTCGCTTCTGCCATTCAGAACTCTGTTCCAGCTTTAACTTTCCTCATGGCTGTTGCACTCAGGCAAAATTAGTCTCTCATTTTAATCAATCTAATAAAATAATGAACTTCTTAAAATAACCAAATGTTGAAAATTTGTTTTCGTTTTCAATTTATTTATTTTTACAGGATTGAACAAGTGAGATTAAGTAGAAAGGATGGAGTAGCAAAAGTGTTGGGAACACTATCATGTGTAGTGGGAGCTTCAGTGATAACATTATACAAAGGACCTGCAATATTCAGTCCATCTCCGCCAACATTTCGGCAAACACTGCCTGTTGTATTTCAATCTCTTGGAGATGCAAGTGGCAAGAATTGGACATTAGGATGCATATATTTGATTGGTCATTGTTTATCATGGTCAGGATGGCTTGTACTTCAAGCTCCTGTTCTTAAGAAATACCCGGCTCGTCTTTCTGTTACTTCGTACACTTGTTTCTTTGGTGTTCTTCAGTTCTTAGCTATTGCTGCTGTCGTTGAGCGAGAATCACAAGCTTGGTTAATTCACTCTGGTGCTGAGTTGTTCAGTGTTTTCTATGCAGTAAGTACTTACTAACCTATAGAGCAGCCAAAACTAGGCAGCAGTAAGTACTGCTCTCTTTCGACTTAGAGACTACACATTTAGAGTTAAGAGTTGAGCATTGTTGACGTGACCGATCCAATTTTGAGACTAAACGAGTAATGAATAGTGCTAAGCACCTGACCTTGAAATCACTGTGCCGGTTGAATCATATAATTGTTTGGCAGCAACTAATATCAACAAAATTGTCGGTGTAGGGTTTCGTGGCATCTGGTATTGCATTTGCAGTACAAATCTGGTGCATTGACAGGGGAGGTCCAGTATTTGTTGCTGTCTATCAACCAGTACAAACCTTAGTGGTTGCTATCATGGCTTCACTTGCTTTAGGAGAGGAATTCTACTTGGGAGGGTATGTAGAATACCCACTCTGCGGACATTATCATCTTTAACTTTCTTAAAAGTAAAAGAAAAATAGAAGATTCTAACATGATTTTATGTTTGGGATATTTATGTGCAGGATAATTGGTGCAGTATTCATCATAGTTGGATTATATTTAGTTCTATGGGGGAAGAGTGAAGAGATTAAATTTATGGCTTCTCAAAATGCTCTAATTCCCTCATCAGCTCCAGAGCACCACGGCAACAACAACAACCGGGCAAGCAGCCATATCAAGTCCTCGTCCCTCGCTCAGCCACTGCTCCCTCCATCTATTACCGAAAACGTGTGAGAAAAAACTTGCATAATCTCGTGGCTTCTTGTATTACTTAAAATGTTTGGTTTAGCTACTAGTCATAATTAAAACTAGTACTACTTCGTTCTTATTTTGTTAAGATTGGAAAAAAGTAATGTGTTAGTAAGGTATGAACTTTATGAATCAATGTCGCATATATTTGCTCTGCAAGAATTAAAGAGTGTCAGCCATAGTAGTGCAATATACTACTGTTAAGTTCTATGATTACCGGCACTATATGGTTTATGTTTTAGAACAAGAAAGTGCATTTTCTCTTTTTTTTTTTTTTTTTTTTTTTTAACACCAGAAAGGAAAAGAGAACTTTTTCTGATGATAAAGATAAATTAGTGGGATGCTAATTACATCAAATGGTTAATGGGTTGGTAGTATTATCACACGCAACAGATCTGGAAGATAAAAATTACCTTTTCTTATAACTTAACTCTTTTTTGATCGGACACTTTTTCATATACTCAATGGAATGAATTTTACAGATACTTTGTCAGACAATAAACTAATAATCACTGGTATTTGATATGATTAGTGTGTGCATTCTCACATTCCCATTAGGCAAAACCCCCCTTTAATCCAACATGGGATAAGGATAGTCTGGTGGTTTAAATTGACATCTAGAAAAAACAGAAAACACTGTAGAAACATATCTAAACATACCTGTTTATACTAGATTAGTGAAGGTTTAATTGAATTTACTGACGAAGAGACGCCATTTGAAAGAGCATGCGTCTTTTAGGACAACGCAATACCTATTCGTTGTAATGAAATTACTCCAAAATAAAGATTGAAGCCACAGACAATGTAGCTAGCAAAAAAATGCAGTAGGCATGTTAATGTGCCAGCCAGTAAGACAGAAATCAATCACATATACAATCTGTAACCTTCAACCAACAAGCGCGAACGAAAAGAGAAGAATACGTTCGAGTTTTACAAATTCCAATTTGATATTACAGTCTATTGATCCTATTCTCATCCTGTTCTTGTGGTTGGCCAACACTACTTTCGTCTCTCACATTCACGGTATTGCCAGCATCATTTTTACCCTTAAAGCGTGAAGCAACCCACAAGAAAATAAAGAAATTAACGATACTAATCACCATTAATAACCAGTAAAAGTAATCTAGCCGGCTATCGTTCAATTTCTTTCTCAACCATCCATCATTGTTACCACTCCCTGTAACTCTTCCTATAATTTTAATAAGTGCAGTACTCAACCAGCCTCCAATTCCAATCTCACTCAAAAACATTGCACTACTAAGACTTCGAGTCCCATCTGTAGCTTCATCGTAAAAGAACTCCAATTGACCAACATATGTAAACACTTCGGCACTACTCATGAGCATAAATTGTGGCACCAACCAAAACACGCTCATGGACATTGGCGTCGAATAATGATCTCTTCTTCTTTTCTCAACAACGGCTGCAGCAATCATGGAGAAGATTGAAATGAATAACCCAACACCCATTCGCTGTAAAGAAGTTATTCCACGTATATGTCCTGTTCTACGGCGTAGGAAAGGAACGACAAATTTTTCATAAATAGGGACGAGGATCAGAGCATTGAGAACACTGAAAACAGCTACAGAACCAATAGGGATGACAAAATGGGGACCAAGTCTTCGATCCATGATACTTGCTTGACTGATGAAAAATGTAGAAAGTTGAGCGTATGGGATGGCAAGAGCTATGGTGGATGCCCAAATTGGTAGAACCCTAATAAAGGATTTGAATTCTTCAACTTGAGTGACAGTGCATAGATTCCAACGGTTAGTAGTATCAGCTTCTTGGTTAGTTATAACAGCTGCCTTGTCTAAGAACCTGTACTGAGATGTACTTAAGAGTTTTCCAGCACCTAATATGTCAGATTCATTAGTCTTGACTTCAAAAAGAACCGTATCACGCCGAACCTTAATACCTTTAAAATGATTCTTCAACGAAGCTACACCAACTTGAAGAAACCTAGTGAATGCACTACCCATTGGTTTCTGATACCGATAAAAAGGTATGCCGGTGACGAAGATAAGAATCGAACACATAATTGCTCCCGTTGCTATACCAAAACCCCATCCTCCGCCTTTCTCAGATTGTACATAAGAAACTAGTGTAATACCCGTAAGTGCGCCAATGTTAATTGCAAAGAAGAACCAATTGAAAAATGAGTACTTCCCATTAACTTCATTTTTGTCACTCTCATCGAATTGATCAGCTCCAAATGAAGATACACACGGCTTGATCCCACCAGTTCCAAGTCCGATTAAGGCTAATGCACAGTACAAGAAGGCTGTTTGGCCTTTACTTGCTTGCTCACAGTCTGGACTGTTAAGAACACAAGGTGGAGGTCTTAGACTACCTAGTGTTGATGAGATTGTCAATAGAACCATTCCCTGTAATACATGAAATATCTTAACATTAGTATATATAATCTTCTGAAGCCCAGTATATGGAATTAAGGAAATATTCAATTCCCAATCGGCGAACCTTAATTTGAGGGTAACTCATTTCTAAGTACCTAATACAATCCAGAATAAGGACATATTGAAGTAAACTTAGGTGACGTTATATACCCAATTGCCCATACATTTCTATTCATATTACGGGCAACTGGCAACCCATCTTAGAAAAGGGATATTTTGTTTAGAAAGTCTTTATCTTTGTCCCCTTCGTGATGAATTTTCCTTTTCCTTTTTCTTTTCTAATTTTTAAAAAGTTGTTTTTTAAAATTAGAAATTAGTTTGGATCAGTGCAGTCCATGCCTGACGGTAAGCCCGGTATACCGTCGGTTTTACCGGTTTCGACCGAAAAGCGAGATGAAATCCGATATACCGGTAAACGGTATTTGACCGAAAATATCGGCCGGTATTGACCGGTATTGGCCGGTATTGACCAGTACATTCGTTTTTTTCTGTTTTTTTTATTTAAAAATAAATAACAATAAAATAATTTATTCTTATTTTAGGGTTTTTAATTGTTACTCATATTTTTTATGATATTTTAGAATTATATATGCATATGATAATATCTATAATTAATCTAATGATCTTAAATTTGTTATATCTTTGTTTAATTAGTATTTTAGACGATAAACTTTGAAGTTGTTCTTGTTTCTTTTGTTTTTCCAGTTTGAACTTTGTATGAAATCTATGGATCTATATATTTGGATGAATACTAGTTTATCTTTTTAAACTTTGTGAAAAAATGTTTGTTATAACGTGTTAAAATATATTTATAGTTATAAAATGTGAACTAGTATTTTTCATAAAATTATACATATAAAATATATGCACCGATATTTAACCCGAAATTTCCCCGGTATACCGCCGTACCAATGTATCGCTCTCGACCGGTACGAACCGAAATCCGGTATGGTACAACCTTGGTTTGGATATACAATTGCTGAATAATTTATTGATTTCTGCTTCAAAAAACTCTCGATATTAAATACAAAAATAAGTCTATACATGTTTTCTTGATCGATAAAGAATTTGATCAAGTTTCGTACTTCGATCACTGATATCATCACCCAGTGACTTTACCACTATACTACAGTGATATCGGTATAAATAAAAATTATTGAAATAATAGGTTTTTACATGTTCTTCAAAGAAACAAAAAAACTTATCCAAAAACTCCGAACTCATCTTTATTTTATTTTATTTTATTTTATTTCCTTGTAAGTTCAAACTCAATAGAACGAACCCATCTTTATTTTTCTTTATTTTATTTATTTGTAAGTTCAAACTTAATTAGACGAACTTTTAGAAATTTACTGAAATCTAATTTATAGAAAACTAAAACATAGGATTGTTACATTTTCAACCAATAAACTAATTTATAAATTACCTATTAATTACTAAGAATGAAAAATAGATTAATCACGGTTATTAATGGATATCAATTTGCTTAGGAATGTATCACACTAAAGATGATTGACGTTATTATATCTTATATGAAATTTGGTACATAATCCGCTAAACTGGTATTCCAATTAGTAATCTTGAAAAAACAAACTAAAACGACATTAGTGAAAATGAAAGGGAAGGAAAGAAGTACATGTGTGAAAGTGATATGGATTTTGCTCTAAGACAAAAAGTAATTTTGTTTGACAAAAGAGATACAAAATCAAATGGTAGTTTAGTCTTTTCACTAACTCTTAGATTATTTCCATAACATAACCCAACTGGATGTCATTAGTCAAGTGGCCTTAAACTAGAATCGGGTGGCCCTCAAACTAAAGTCCTAAGGATAAGGTATTTAGGCATAGGCCCTATAGAGTTTGTGGTCAAACATTTGAATTTTCTGCAAATTCTTATTGCTGTCCTACTACTACTCCGTCATTTTTCTTGTTTTTTTTTTATACTTACGAATATTTTGAATTTAAAACCCAAATAAAATAATAAACAATGCTTACCACTGCGTATATGCAAGAGAAGACGAAAATGTTAAGAAACCGGCCCAAATAAGCATCAGCAATGAAGGCACCGAAAAGCGTTGAGCCAAAAGCTAATCCAACCCAGTTGTTAACATGAGCAGCAGCATCCGGCAATGCCTGGTGCATCTGTTGAACCAAATAAGTTCCTATGTTCACCGCAATCGCGTAAAACGCCAATCTCTCAGCTGCCTCATTCACTGCATTTCAAAATTTCAATCTGTAAACATTTTAAATTTCAAATTTCGGAATTGTATTCATAACGCCAACTCTATGTAACGTACCTACGATAAATGGCGTGGACTTCCATCCTCCAGTTTTTCGTTTATCAGCTATTCTTCCTCGAAAGTCCAAGGAGCCATTCTTTACCAGTGTTGTATTCAGAATCTGGTTTTGTTGAAATAATCCAATTAGCTTTCTATATATATATATATATACATACAATATCAAGAACTAAACATTGTTGATTTTATTACTCCATTTTTATGATAAATTCTTCAAACAAATATATGAAAATAGATTTCATGTTTATGAATATGAACTATTATTACCTGTCCATTAATCTGATCCTGATGGGTTTTACTGATATCATCTTTGCCCAACGGAATCGATTTTTCTCCTCCTACTCCTCCTCGTTGATATGATTCGTTTGCCGGATGAATTCCTTCCATGAAAGCTCTAGCTACGTTGTTGTTGTAAAGGTAAGAAGATGTTGGATTTGAATAAGTAGGGCTAGAAGAAACTAATTAAGATAGATAGATACTCATCAAAGCAGGTTCATTAATTTCTATTTGGAATTTTCCTTTTATATAGGTTCTTCGGCTATTATTTCTATATATCAAGGATACATTTATGACTGTAAATGTCACCCATTTTGACTTGAAAACATTTTCATATTTGGGAATACAACTTTAATATAGTTTTTTTTTTTTTGAACAAAGCTTTAATACAGTTGGCAGACCGACGGCTCATTATGCGGAGTCCTGAGGTGCCTTCTACACTTGTCCATGTGTATTACAACTTACAAGTGGGTGTTTCAAAATGTATATTTACACCCAACTAACTCTTTCGATTTACATGTTCCCATGGTTGTATAGAATCTATAGATCGATAAACTAAAGAGTTTCTCTGATGGTGGTAATATGTGTCTTTTATATGACAACAGAAACAAAATTTCATATTTTTTAAAAATATATAGAATTTATTTAGAATATTTAATTGGAAGATAGCTTCATAAATTAGGGGATACATAATACAACAAAATAGAGACATTTTAAATTAAATCAATAATTTTTTATCAATATAGTTTTTATAATGGTCAACTACCCATATATTTTTAATTTATTATCTTTTGGAGTATATTATTTATCTATTTTTTATTTTTTAATTACCCTTTTTTAATTATCTTCTTTTACATATTTTTTAACTTTCTTTTTTTTCTAAAAAACTCAGGATCAGCCATTAATAAAAAAAATAGTAAATAAAATATAAAAGGGATAACTTAATCATTTATAGTTTAGAATATCTAGGTTGGTATAATCCTAAACATCCCCCAATTTACAGAGGTATTCTCCAATTAAAGGTTCTTTTTTTAGATTTTAGATTTTATTTTCAACTTAATCAAAGACTTTATTAGATTTTAAATGAATCGAATGGGAAGAAAAATATCGAACGACAAAAATAAAGGGAGGGGAATAAAAAATGGAGGGAAATATTAAGTGAAATATAATTTAGAATTAAAAATAGTTATTTAATAAATTAAAATTAATTTTAATTAAATATAAACAGACTAGGATTGGTTAACATACATTCACCTAGAGGATGTCAACTCAAAACTAGACCATGTCATCTATACAGTTGGTTAAAGAAGTTAGGTTGGAGAAGAATTTTTTAAAAATGAAAGTGCATCCTACGTGGATTTAGATATTTTTATTCACACATATTTCATTGGAGAATCTCTTAGATATTTTGTTGCTAAAAATTATTCATTTATCAAGATGATTTATGATTTTTTTTAATCAATTTTATACAAAATAGTTCATAATATTCAATAAAAATTATAATAAGTTGATTTTTATGGAATATGAAGGTTATTTATTTTAATTCTAGGTCTTTTGTGTAAAATAGACTTTGAAAAAGCTTTTGACCATGTCAATTGGCATTTTATTGATAAGGCTCTCGAGAAGATGGGATATGGTGTTAAATGGAAAAGGTAGATTCAGTGTTATGTAGAGCATGTAATATTTTCTATTCTCATCAATGGCAATTCTGAAGGCTATTTTAAAAGCATGAAAGGTATCAGAAAAGGTGATCCCTTATCACTTTTTTTGCTTTTGATTATAGGAGAAGCTTTAACTGCTATGATGCTCAAGGTTTAATATGATGGTTTTCTTAATGGCTTTCAAGTTTCTAACATTGGTACTAAGGTTAGTCATTTACAATTCGTTGATGATACCTTAACTTTTTCTGGATGCTAGCACAGATCAAGTTAAGTTTTTAAGAATCATTTTTTTATGTTTTAAATTGCTCACTGGTCTTTCGTATTAATTTTTTGAAAAGTTATTTGTATGGAGTTGGTTCAGTTGAGGATATATCTTCTTTTACTTCTCTGTTGGGTTGTTATAGTGCTACTTTACCTATTACTTACTTTGGTCTTCTTCTTGGGGATAAATATAAGGGAGTTCATAAGTGGGATAAGGTGATAGATAAATTTAACTGAAAACTGGCCGGCTGGAGAAAACCCTTACTTAATAGACCAAGTAAAGTTGTATTGATCAATAGTATTCTTTCAAGCCTTCCTATATATTATATATCCCTTTTTGAAATGTCAAAATCAGTAGAGTTAAAGTTACAAAAATTAATGAAATTTTTTTCATGGCGTGATAATAAAGGGAACAAAAAAAATTGCATTTGGTGAAATGGAAATCTATATGTAGAAAGAAGAAATCGGGTGGTTTCGGTGTAAAAAATTTAAAAGTCATGAATGAAGCTCTTTTAGTCAAATGGTTATGGAAGTATGCAAATGAAAATAAAGCTTTGTGGAAAACTATTATTCAAGAAAAATATGGTAATGATGCAATGGATTGGATTTCTAATACTCCTAAAGGTGCATATCGTTCTACTATTTGGAAAGGTGTGATGAAAAGAAAGCAGTTCTTTATGAAGAATATCAGATTCAAAGTGAATAATGGGAGGCACACTAGGTTTTGGGAAGATTGTTGATTCTAAATAAGCTTTTGTGTAAGTTATTTCATAATCTATATGCGGTGGCTACATCGAAACATCTTTCAGTTGCTGAAATTTGTAATGGTGCGGCTACTCAAATATTAGGTAAGCTACATATTCCAACAATACTTTCCACTCCGGCTAGAAATGATATAGAGATAATTTCTAGTTGTCTTTCTGATTTCAGTCTTCAATCTCATTGTGAGGAAATTATGGAATAGTCTTTATCTTCAAAGAAGTTCTTTTTAGTCAAGTTTAGTTATGAGTTTTCTATTAGTACTTCTGACAGATAGACTCCTATCTCTGGTATATTTTTTTTTCATTTCAGATCAGAAATATTCACCAAAGATTGCTTTCTTTATTTGGTGTATCAGTCACAATAGATTACTAACAAAAGATTCTTTAATCAGAAAAGGTATCAATACATCTCCTACTTGCTTGTTTTGTAATAAAATGAAAGCATAAGTCATTTGTTTTTACATTGTAAGTTTGCAAAGGTTCTGTGGCAGCACTTTGTAAAAGAAAATAAGGTGGATTTTGTCATGCCTAGTGATGTTCCTACAACTCTTCTTTCCTGGCAAATTTATCACTATAATGAAGACAATAAAAAACTTTGGAATCTTATTGCAGCTGCTATTTTTTGGTGCACTTGGAAGGAGAGGAATATGCAAATTTTTAGTTCTAAATTTCAGAATGAGACGCATATTAGTCGAATGGTCAAGTATGTTATTTTCAATGGGCACTTGTCTTTAAAATTTTTGAAGACATTTCTTACAGAGCTGTAGTAGACAATTGGTTTAAGGTATATTTTGAACCACCTTAGTTTGTATTTGTAACTTTTTGTTTTTTAGGTGTTGTTTACCCATAACTTTTTTCATTCTTTTTTTTTTTTTTTTTCCTTTCTCCCCCTTTGGGTGAGTACAACTTTTATGTACTCCCCTTTAATTTTAATGAATTCTTTTTTTTGTTGTTCAAAAAGAAAAAAAGGTTATTCTTTCTATAAGATTGTTCATTTGAAAAAGTGTTCCCTTCATCCTTCTAATTATATGTGAGTAGTAGTAATTTTTCTACAAATCAACACAAATTGTCTTCTTTGTAATAAGCATGATGAAACTTTAACGTGTATGTTTGTTGAAGCACTCTAGGTACGAACCCATCTTAACTTTCACAGATGGAATTCAAGAGAATATCTATAACTTAATGAGTAGGCAGAATGTACGATTCGAAATGGATTCATAACCCACTCTTCTAATGCTAATTGAAATGTACGCTAAAGCTAAAGAAAAAAATAATCAAGTCCAACACCTTTTTTGGAAACACAATGACAAAATTGATCAATTTTAAAGAAACCTCCTTTATACTAGTAAGTGCATTTGACAATTTGTTAGCACCAAACTTAAATGTGGTAGCAAATTAAGTTTTTTATTTTATTTTTGATAAGAAACGAGTTAAGTTATTTTGAACAACATATGGGTGGATGAGAGCTTCCATGCTTTCATAATCTATCTCACTATTCGGCATGGTCATCTTTAATATTGCGTCGTTCCTTTTTATCCTCTTAAGGATTTTTAGAAATCAAATGATGAATATCCTTTTTCGTATAATAAAAAAATACTCTAGCTAACTTACTCTACTGGTTGAATAAACAGATTTACATACATGTCTAATATTTGTTTATGAAGAATTATTCAATTTTCAAATAGCTTTTAAAATTTCTTTTCATAATAAAATAACACTCGATTTTTAAATTTTAAGTAAGATAAATAACTAATATAAATTAATCTTTAGTATTAACTAGATATCACCCCGGCATACAATCAAGACTCAACATTATATTTCTAGTATTACAAATATCTTTTTAATAAAATTGTTACAAATTGATATTTATATTCTTATAACTGATAATTCAACCTCGGTCTGATGTTGCAAATGTCTTTGTAGTAGAATTGTTGTAAAATTGATGATCACGACTATTCAAACCCTTTCACCACCTAAATTTACATTCACAGAGAAGGCTAAATCTGAACCTCACTATCGAATGTTGGTTGAAAGTCAGCTTGAACCAAATTGTGAGCCAAATTTCTATCTCAAGTTTTACAGGAACCAAGAACCAAATGGGTGGAAATATCCATTTATTTAGGTAAAAAGAAGTTAATGAAAAGAAGGGACAGGAAGTTGTAAAATGAAGTTTTTTTAATTCTGCCGCCCAAATTTTTTGTCACACTCAAACATGTTAATCTTGATCATTTCTTAGAGAATCTTTAGTCATAAGATTTGTCCCATCTTAACTCACAAGTCACAAGTATTAAAAATAGTTATCTCATTAGCTGGTTATACCAATAATCCAAATCAAAGAGGAAAAGATATGATGTATAGAAGTGTAATATTTACATTTTAAGAAAACAAATAATACAAATTCTTCCGACTCGGATAAAATTTCAGCAATTCGTTGAAAAGTAATTATTTGTTTTTACTTTCTGATCTTTTCGGAAAGTCGGCGTCAAAAGGGTCACCTGTTGGTCGGGTTTTTACTCAACCACTGTGGATTGGGATTTTACAGAATCTTATTTCAAATGCTCTTTTATGACTGTGGAAGCTACCACTAGGAGTTAAACAAGTTTAGTTTAATTTAGTTTAATATCAGATGTTATTTGATGATTTAATTATAATGACTCCGTTAAGAACGTAAGACAAGATTAATTAGAAATAATTAAGTTTTAAAATTCCGGAAATTAATGTGACCCACATGGGCCATTTACCCAATGGCAAATCTTCCTTAACATAAGACTACATAACGACAAAAAATAGAGCTGACTTTATGAAAATGACATTAAGAGAGTGATGTGTGAATCAACTGTTTTTGGTATAGAAAATAGAATATATGGTGAGTATATGAATCCAAACCCGTTAATCCGATCTGTAGTCTGATAGGTCGACACCCAATCTATTTATGGACGGGTTAATATTGATGTATTTCTAAAATCCACTAAATAATGGATAGGATACGGGTACAGGTATGAATGCAAGTCTATATATTTATCGATATCTATACCCGCTATGTTTAAGAATAGTTAAAATTTTTATAAAATACAGATAAATATATATATTAAAGGTATTCTATAATTTTTAATGTTGTCATTCTAACCTAGTTATGCCGATAAATCTGAGTTCCAAATTCCAAACTTTTCAATACCAAATTCTTTGCCGGTCAAAAATAAAATAAAATAAAATATCGCTTTATATGTTATTTCCGTAGAATATGGAGTCATGACTATATTTTTGACTATTGCAACGTAATATTGTTTAATAATATACGATTAATAATTTAGGTTAGAGCAAATATAATGATGCAATAATTTACTGCAATCTAGCTATGAGAAACCATTATGATAACAAAATTTGTTAAATTGTAGTTACAACTAAAGTCATAGTTGGTTTATCATTGCCATGATTATATTTCACTTTAGATTCCAAGGGATTCGATTTCCTTCTTGGTTCGCACTACGACAGTTAATTGCTATGTTTTGTGTAAATATCGCGGAAAACCACGAGAGAAAACCCGTTTAATTTTTTTAATTTTTATAAAAAATATACATATATGATTGTCATTTTTGAAGCCACCATCCAATTAGTAAAGTTGTGACTCAAACACTAATCCAATTTTTAAAGATGGATTCAAGAACCAAGATACAGACTTAATCTAACTATTGGTCTTTATTTTATAATTGAGATTCTTATGTATTGACGAAAAATATATAAAGTGAACAAAATGTAAATACTAGATTTTAAAGATAATAATTCTAGCAGCCAAAAACTGATATCAAAGGCATCGTTATTGGCATCTAGAATTATCATGTATACAATTACTATTATATTAAGATGAAAAAAATGATAGTAATTTTTCTAGGATGAAAGGAATATATTTTTTCTTGGTCGGTAAACTATTCACCCAATTTGTTATTAGTATTAAGTATGTAGATAAAGATTATTGTATTGTACCGGTCAATCAAGCCAATATTAATTATTATCAATCACCTGCAACCAAAGCATTATTACCAGTGTTATTTCATCCTAAATGCGGGAAACCAACAAAGAATATCCCATCAAGATGAAGAATGGGAGAACAATATTCCTTTCTGGATGGACACCGATATCCAGAGCATGGAAATATGTAATTTCATCTTCGTGTTGAAAGAAAAAAACAACAATATCTCATAACTAGGGCTGCATATTGAGTAGGGTAGGTAGAATATGATATGTTTCGCCACTTTATCCGTGAAATGATGGATAATAAAAACTTTACCCGTCACCCTACCCGCCGTTATAGTAGATAGAATTCTATCCGATCCATTAAATAACATGTCGGATAGGGTGGGTGACGGGTCTAATGTGTAAGGTTTTTCCCATATGGGCTAACTTAAAGGGAAAAAGGATATGATCCATTTGCTGGGAAGTTACAACTGATCAGGGTAACCCCACTAGACTCTCCCACGTTTAGAAAACCACCCACTATATATCACGTAAACTACTCTATGATGGCTAGGTTTAATTATGATAGAAAAATTGGACATAAGGTCACCAAAACCATTCTCATCTTGTATACACCATCTAATAGTGAGAAGGAGGGTTTGGAACCAAAGTTCATAGCAATTAGGGCAAACTCAAAGGATTAAACTTTCAAATAGCAATGGTTGGAGGTATTTATAAACAATCTCTTTTTATTGCTTCCGCTTTTAATCACTGTATGTTCTTGTTTTGTGATTAGAATATACATATAGGTTTTAACATTTGGTATCAGAGCAAGTATTAACCTCTGCCTTGATTGAGTAATTGAGGTTCTTTGAGTTTGAGTAAATTAATTCATGTATTTGTGAATACCTAACATATGAATGTTATGTGTTTTGGGTTTTCGATATTTTTGAGATGAAAATATTGTAATTCGGTACTATGGGAATAGGTAATGTGAATTCGCAGATCTGAAGTAGACAGATAAAAACTGGTCTTATTTTGGGTTTTGTAGACCATACCTTATTTAGTTCTCCTATTGTAACAGAAGGCTTAACATCTACTAATGTATCTATTTAATAGAATGCCCTGCTATCAAATAAACAGTTTGAAGAAAATACATATACTTCATATTTGAGTTATAAGTTGGTCAGTAAATGGCTGCATACCGAAATATAACTTACAAGTTGCTATAGTAAACTTCAGGAAGAAGTGTAAGGACGTTCAAACTCGCAAATGAACACTAGGTTTGTTTAAAAACAAATTCAAGAATAAACTGGTTTTTGTGATTAACCTGGTCTGTTATAGATTGCTCGAATTAAATCACATAACAGTGAAGGAAGCGTCCTGTAAATGTGTTAGTCTTTTGGGATCTTTTGCATTCTCGGATATGCTACACTTGATAATCAAGAGTATCTAAGTTAAGAAAGGATGTTTTTGAAGACGTGACTACTAACATAGTATCTTTGGACAAAAGGAAAGCATTACCTCTCAGCAGAGTCAGTACAGTACTACTATTAGCGTGTTATCATTAATACCATTAAAAAAAAATATCCAAGGATGACGATCAGCCATTCCACAAATCTTACAGCAATTCTATAATCACATTTCTGACTGACACGGCGTAGTTTATTTTATTCATCACGGATTGAGATATTGTTGTTTAGTTTATCAATAATTGTGCTTCATTTGGTTCTATATCATGATTTTCATGGGTTTTTCAGACTTTCTGTTAGTTTGCTGGTATCTGTAATAAACCAGTTTCGCTTATTGAAGAACAGGAAGAAGTACAACTTTGCTTTATTATTTTGCGGAAATGCTAGTTTTCCTGAAGATTTTTCCCAAATTTTCTCCCGACTGAGACAAAAAGGATGGCCCACCTTCATCTTTTACTATCCCAATGATAGAGATTTTGGATGAGGACCATTGGATCCCCTATTCGGGAAAACATTCGGGAAAATCTTCGGGGAAACTAGCATTTCCCATTATTTTGTTCCTCATGAACTGATGTTCTGTTTATTATGATGTTGCCAACAAAGGCTCTTAAGGTGTAAGGAACGAAACACAGCATGTTTTGAACGTAGATTAGAATTCATACATAGCTTACAGAGGAAACTCAGTAGATTTTATTCAGAGCAACCTTATAATCATAATTGTTTTGTAAAATAAAAAGGCTATCGCAGTGTTTTGTTAAAGTTATGCATTAATTGTCCTCCATTATCATTATCTACTTATCTAGACAAAATTATGTTCACATGAAATGATACCATGTACATTGTTATGTGGCGAACTTAGTCATTTAGAGAGTAGGACAAGGTGGTTAATCAAACCCATCACGAATAGCATTTGTAGTATATGATGCCCCCACATTCATTGTCTGATGACCATCACAACTGATCATATACGTCGGCAATTTGGCATGACACTAAAGCCTAACTAGCAATAATCGTAATTCGGCAATTTTTTAATCTCATATGCTACCGCTCCTTGGAACTGTAGATGTAATATTTGATGGTCCGCTCTGCCAAGGCATTAATGGATTTAATCGTTTCCGAAATTATGACCATTAAGACATTTGTGATGTTTGGTGTTTCATGTTGTATTATTATTTGTTGATATGTGCAATGGTTATAAATAAATAGTTATATATATATATATATATTATGACCATTAGGATTATACATGAACAAAGATTAAAGAAATATGTCAAGTGATTTAGTAATTTTAGTAATTAGAGAGTAGCCACAGCATCTCTAGGTATTTAAAATTTTCTTAAGAAATCACATGTGGAAACTAGACATAAATTTGTAATTGATCATACGTAATATGATGAAATATGCCCACAGGAAATTTTATTGTATTTGTATGGTTAATTGGGGTGAATATTGAATTATGTTCCTTAATCTACCCACAGGAATTAAGGAATGAATATGGTTTAATAGTTTCATCATGTAGTTATGAATCTAATTTGAGTAGGACTTTAGCCCACAGGCAAGTTTTATGTCACTAGATTCATATTTTTTATGCATGACTTGCATTGGTAAATCATGATTAAGTTTAAGTCTCAAATTTTTGTTTATAAGCATGTATATATTTTTCTTTGCAGCAATTTTAACTGGAAACATTTTTGATGTCAATTGTGACATTCCTGAATTAAAGGGTGATAACTATAAGGTGTGGAAAGAAAGAGTTCTTTTACAATTGGGATGGATGGATATCGACTATGCTATTCGGAAAGACGAACCACCTAGCATATTTGAGACTAGTACTCTTGATGCAGTAGATCTTTATGAAAAATGGGATCGATCTAATCGTCTCTCAGTTATGCTCATAAAGACCAAAATTTGTGCTAGTATTCGGGGTTCTGTCGATAAGCATACTAAGGTTAAAGATATCTTTAAAGCCATTGATGAGCAGTTTGTAAGTTCTGACAAAGCTCTTGCTAGCACCTTAATTATGAAGTTTTCGTCCATGAGGCACAATGGGTTTAAGAGTGTGCGTGATTATATCATGAGCATGAGGGATATTGCGGCCCAACTTAAGGATTTGGAAGTTAGCATGTCTGATTCTTTTCTAGTTCATTTCATTTTGTGTACTCTTCCTCCACAATATGGCCCCTTTAAGATATCTTATAACACACAAAAGGATAAATGGTCAATTAATGAACTTATGACCATGTGTGGAGGGGAGATTGAGGATGGAAGAGGGCGAAAAGGTGAACCTTACTATTGCTTCTTCTTCAAAGAAGAAAAGGGATCACATTAAGGAAAAGGGAAAGCTTTCAGCTAACCAAGTCATAAAGAAGGAGTCTCCGTGTTTCTTTTGTAAGAAGAAGGGACACATGAAGAAAGACTGCATTAAGTTTAAGACTTGGCTTGAGAAGAAAGGTAATTTTGTTGCGTTTTTTTTATGAATCTAATATGGTTAATATTAATCATAATACATGGTGGATTGACTCTGGTACTATAATCCATGTTTCGAATACCTTGCAGGGTATGCCAAACCTAATGAAACCAACGAGAAGTGAACATTGCATCTATTTAGGCAGTTAGATGAGTTCACATGTGGAAGTTGTTGGGACATGCAGTTTAATTTTAAGAAGTGGTTTTATTTTGCATTAAGAAAAGACATTTTATGCACCAGGTTTCACTAGAAACTTGATTTCAGTTTCAAGACTTGTACCTTTAGGAATTTCCTTTAATTTTTTCAGATTTTGGTTTTAGTATTCTCAGAAATTCTGAAGTTATTGGTTATGGTATTTTGTCTATCGTCTTTATTTGCAAAATGTTATCACTCATAGTTCTATGCATGTTAATACTGGATTAAAAATATGTATTATGAATGAGGACTCCTCAATTTTGTGGCACCGGAGATTGGGATATATCTCCATTGAGAGAATTAAGAGATTGGTAAAGGATGGGGTATTTGGTACTTTAGACTTTACTGATTTTGATACTTGTGTTGGTTGCATTAAGGGAAAGCAAACTAACAAACACAAAATTGATGCCAAGAGAAGTTCAAACCTATTAGAGATTATACACACGGACATTTGTTGTCCGGACATGAACGCTAATAATCCGAAATACTTTATCACCTTCATAGATGATTATTCACAATATATGTATCTTTACTTGTTTCGTTCTAAAGACGAAGTTTTGGATGCCTTTAAATTGTTTAAGATTAAAGTAGAGAAACAATGTGGTAAGCACATTAAGATTGTGAGATCATATAGAGGTGGAGAGTACTATGATAGATTTCTTCATAGCACTAGAATTGTGGAATCAAGAAATGCTAAATTTCTTGAGAATGACTTGATTAGTGGGAGTGATCAATTTCAGGATATTGTTCCTGAAAAAGATAATGATCAACTTCCACCTACTGTTTCAAGTGACAAGTTGATTGTCAACTATTTCTAGTGACTATTTAGTGTATATGCGAGATTCAGATTGTAATATTTGAGCTGATAATGATCTTATGTTATTTTCACAAGCCATAAATTCTACAGATTTAGACTTATGGATCAATGTATATACCTTAAGGTCAGTGGGAACAAGATTTGTTTTCTTGTGTTGGATCAATGTATATACCTTAAGTGTAGCACCCATTGTAAAATGTGATCGGTTCAGTTTGGACCAATGCCCCAGGAATGACATTGAAAGGGAACAAATGAAAAATGTTCCATATGCTTCAGCTGTTGGTAGCATTATGTATGCTCAGGTCTATACTAGACCCGAAACTTCATATGTCGTTGGAGTATTAGAAATACATCAGAGTAACCCAGGAATCGATCACTGGAAGGCTGCGAAGAAAGTGTTGAGATACCTTAAGGGTACTAAAGATTACATGCTTATATATTAACGAAAAAATAGTCTTGAAGTAGTAGGCTAAGTTCGTTTCTTGTTTTGAGAGTGCCTCACATGGTGTATGGCTGAAAGGTTTCATATCTGGGCTAAGAGTTGTTGACTCTATTAACCGACCATTAAAAATGTATTGTGACAATTCAGTTGTTGTTTTATGACTAAGAATAATAAGAGTGGAAGTCGAAGTAAACACATCGACATAAAGTATCTAGCCTAAAAGAACGCGTACAAGAAAAGAGTGATCATTGAACACATTAGCACTGAATTTATAATAGTTGATCCCTTGACTAAAGGCATGCATGTTAAAGAATTCAAGGATCATGTAGTAATGATGGGACTTGGTCCCATTATGTAATACATTCTTTATGTTTTTTTCTGAAGCTTTCATTTACTTGGATTATTTCTCATTTGGAATTATATACGTACTTACTTTAGTTATCTTGTTGAGAAATATCATTATAGATTGACCTAGAGTAAACATATGGTTTACTCATAAAGTTAGGTATGAGTGGTGAAAGACTAAGTATGTTATGATACATGGAAGATTAATTCTTGCTCTTAAAGGGGATTAGTCGCCATGATCCGTATATGGAGTCTCTCGTGAAATGGATCAAGTGGGAGAATGTAAGACTTTTTCCCATATGGGCTAACTTAAAGGGAAAAAGGATATGATCCATTTGCTGGGAAGTTACAACTGATCAGGGTAACCCCATTAGACTCTCCCACGTTTAGAAAATCACCCACTATGTTATCACGTAAACTACTCTATGATGGCTAGGGTTTCATTAACAGAAGTGATAGAAAAATTGAACAGAAGGTCACCAAAACCATTCTCATCCTGTATACACCATCTAATAGTGAGAAGGAGGGTTTGGAACTAAAGCTCATAGCAACTCAGCAATTAGGGCAAACTCAAAGGATTAAGCTTTCAAATATCAATAGCTGGAGGTATTTATAAATAATCTCTTTTTATTGTTTCCGCTTTTAATCACTGTATGTTCTTGTTTTGTGATTAGAATATACATATAGGTTTTAACATAATGGTGTTTTTTTTTCTACTAAAAAAAATAAAGAGATTACAAGATATCCTACATAGGTACACAAACAAGATATCTCATTATGATTTATGAGTAGGCTAAGTCGGAGATAATAATGTTTTCTTGGTTATAAGTATGTGTCCAATAGTTGATTCCTTATATCCGCTTGAGAAACGATGCATGTACACATCCTGCATTAGATACAACTGCAAGTGCAATTTCACAAATGCAAAATTTGTGCTAAAACTGTAAGTGTAGTTAGAAGTTCATGGTTTATTCCAAACGGATTATACCATTCATCCACTAAGTGTAAAAAGTAAGAAGACACTAAGTACCCCAAACTGGAGCCTGAAGCAAATTGACCTTAGTTTTTGTTATTTTTGTGTTTGTTTTGATGGCGAGTGTTCTCTCGTTCACAACCACTTATCATTCTGAGTAGATATTTATTTAAAAGTTGAACTTAATTGTTCTTAGTATACAAAGACGAAGAATACATCAGTGGACTCTGAACCCTAGTCTGAATTAAATCATCAGTACCAAAGAAACAAAAAAAAATAGAAGTCAAGAGTCAGTTAAAGCGAAATGGTATTGTTCTTAGTAGAATGTTCACATTTTTTGGTGTGCCAAATGAATATGAACTCATGTGTCACATAACTTAGAAAACATATATGGTTTCATTTTAACCGGTACAACTTGGCCCAGTCCATGCTGAAAAAGTCATAGAAGTCTGCAGTAGACCGACCAACAATCAAAGTCCCTAGGTCGTAGTGAGTGTATTACGAATATATAGTGCTAGGAAACCCGATTTGACAAAAAAGGAAAACAATGCATAAATGACACACAACAAAAAGCCAGGATAGTCTTATGGATCTGCAATGATATCAAGGTCTGTATTTGATTCGGTAAGAAATGGCGTCCGATAAAACTCGAATTAATGGCTATAATAAATTATCATATAGTTAGACGGGTAGACGAATAGGATAGGATAATTTTGTACTTCATCCGTTATCCTATCCATTTAACGACGGATAACAAAACTTTATCATCCTACCCTTTAAACGGTGGGTAAAATACGGATGCGGATAAATTCATGGATATAATAGAAATAATGGATAAGGATGGATATGTGTAGCCCTACTCACAACATCTCATCATCATTATTATCAGCATGAATATAACATAATGAAAGAAAACATATCCATAGCACCTCTGATTCATCATCAAATGATAATCACTTAATACATATGAGGATCAAGTAAAACGCCTAAACGAAGAATCACTGATAATATACATTCACCCATTGACTCTCATACATGTAAGAAATTGACCAATATTTATCACATGCAGGTTCGTGTTTCCGCAAACTAAGAAAATAGATTTTGAAAAATTGTTAAGCTCACCCACTGATTAGCATAATCATGCACATGTTAAAAGCATGTAGTCGTCCAAACATAAAAAAACATTCTTGCATAGCAGCATGTAATAACAAAATGAAACTTAAAAGGAGACAAAACTTAACACTTGATGGTGTAGACAATAAATATTATTTTTCCCTTGTTTTACATATAGTCATGCAGCAATGATAATTGACTCGCATATTGCTTAAAAGAAAAAAGAAAAAAACTCGCATAACATCTTCCTCTGCCATAAACGTACCACTCATTCTTCCCCTCTCTCTCTTAAAGGTACCACTACATGAGAAAAAACTGTTGATCATTTGGATTTTATTTTTCTCTGTTTCTTCGTTATTCAAACGATTTCGGATTCTCTTCAAGGTTGAGTTATATTTCATGGATGCATTTTTATTTTTTATAAGAGTTTTGGTTTTTAAATTGATCTGATCAGGGATGGATCCGGAATTTTATTTTGGATAGAGATAGATTGGTACTAATTTACAAGGCAGCCAATTACAATAAATCATGTAATTAGTGGTTAGTTTCGATTTACAAATGGAATACTAGATAGATAGACAACTAAAACTTATAACGAATAAAATCAATAAGGAAAAGTGAATACTGATTTTTTTTTATAGTGTACGGAGGAAAAATAGGTGATAATTGTGTTGAAAATAAGATGTTTTTTTGCTTTTAAGTTATAATCGATATTAAGTGGACTAAAAACTATCTAATAAGTGGGCCAAAAATATATTAAGTGGAATGTATACTTAATATGAATCGGCTACAACTAAATACTTGACAAAAAAAATTATACTAAAATAAAAATAGGCTAAAAATAGGGACGGGCTATAGTTTAGGTTAGCCTTTGCTAGATCCCGATGCAGAATATATGATTATATATTTGATTTTTTAAAGCACCGTCTATCTTTCAGTTACTATAGAATATCTCAAAAGAAAAATGAATCACAACAACAATATAAGAAAAATATAGATTTAGGGAAATAAAAGATACATTTTTAATAAAAAGTAGAAATATGTTTTTAATGAACAATAGAGTTATGTTTTTAGAAATTTGGTGAAAAAGCAACCGATGAAGCATCAAAGAAGCGTTTTCTATTCACAGATCATTTGGAAATAAAATCGTTTTCACATTAGAAATCAGATAAAGTTAGTATTCTTTTCCCCTCTTCCACAAATCCTAACGAAATTCACATGAAAATTCTTCAAATCTTTGGCTAATTTTCTAACTTTCTAACTTTCTAAATTCTTCAAATCTTTTCCCTAGGGATGAATTAAGATTTATTAGATGCTAGATCTATAGTTTGATCATGATTTATGTAAGTCTGACCCCAATCGATAGATTGAAGATGCACATTGTTGGACGAACGAAGGGAGTCCTTGTTATTTAACTTCAAAATTTTGCTCAAACTTGGTGTGGTTTAAAAGATATTATGAAAAAGAAAAGTTTGACATAGTTGCTATAAAGCCTGAAATGGTTGCAAAAAACTTTTACTCACCATTTTGATTTCTTGATCTTTTAATTCCTTCAATCTAATCAAATTTCTTCAAATTTAAGTCAAAATCTTTCAATTGCACTATAAACTAACTGTAATTTACTCAGAATTGATTGTAATAATTTTAAATGACCAATAGATTTGAAGAAAATTGAAAAAAGTTGCAAAAAGTCCAATTTTTGGTCGGACCCACCATTGTTACACGGTCATCTAGTTTTACTGGGTTTTTATTGCTGGTCTCTGCTTGACAGTTGCAATCATGATGATGGATTCGTTAATAGGAATGGGTTTTACTCGGAAAAAATCGATTGGTACATGATTAGATATGTGGTTTGATATGGTTTATATAAGTATAACCCCAATCGATGGATTGAAGATGCACCTTGTTGGACGACCGAAGGGAGTCCTTTTATATGTTCATATTGGGAGCAAAATATAGTCATCTTATAGCAACTATTTCAATCTCGCTTTTCTTAAAATATCACAAAATCTAAACCACATTCCTTTAAACTAAAACGAAAATAATAAAATTAAATATATAACTTATTTTTTAACTTCAAAAATTCGCTCAAATTTGGTGTAGTTTAAAAGATATTATGAAACAAAAAAGTTTGACATAGTTGCTATAATGCCTGAAATGGTTGCAAAAACCTTTTAGTAACCATTTTGATTTCTTGATCTTTTACTTCCTTCAAGTCTAACTCAAATTTCTTCAATTTGGAGCCAAAATCTTTCAATTACACTATAAACTAACTGTAATATACTCAGAATTGATTATAATATTTTAAATGACCAATAAATTTAAAGAAAATTAAAAATAGTTACAAAAAATCTAATTTTTGATTGGACCCACCACTGTTATACGGTCATCTAGTTTTACTGGGTTTTTGTTGCTGGTCTCTGCTTGACAATTGCAATCGTGATGATGGATTCGTTAATAGGAATGGGTTTTACTCGGAAAAAATCGATTGGTACATGGAGGTTAATTAGTTATCAGTTTGGTTTCCAACTGGGATAGAGTTTTTCCTCTACATCAACTATTGTCGTCATCCAGACAAACATGTAACCTTCTTCTTTATTCCGGTATGAGGTCACTATTATCACTGTTGCTTGGAAAAATCTGGGGCAATTGAAGAAAGATACACCTCTGCACCTACTTACCCTCTTACCTCTTTCTGTCTCCTGATGTTTCTTATCACTATCCCATAAGCCTAATAGTTTCTATTTTGATTTCATGTTTCATTTCTCTCAGAATCCGATTCATAAATCTACTAAATCTACCAAGTCTTATATCAATTTTACACAACCAAAATACTCCACAATTCAGCTTTGCACTCTAATCATGTCTATTGTTTCCTGTAAGTCTCTTGCTTGCAGCTTACCCTGTTTTATCTACCAAAATTGTATATCACAATGACCAGCTTTTGGAATGGTGAAATTTTAGAGTTAACACAATTCATCTGTTTTATGATCAAAAACCCCTGTAATGTTATTCATTTAATTGTTTTTACTACCAGATGTACTATGTCAGCTCAACACCGCTGGAGAATGTTTTTTTAGTTTTAATCTTAGATGGTGGCTTTTCTAATTAAAAGCTTTAGTAATTCTCTTAATATTAAAAATTCCTTGTGTTTATTTTGCTGGAAGATAGATGAAGGTTATCAGTTCAAAGGGTTAAGTAATATGTCTTTTTATTTCGTTTTGATCAAGTTTACAATTTGCTCAGGGTTTTGTAGCAAAAGGCTTGTGTTTATTTGGAAGATTTATTCATGATACATCTTAGGATCCTGATCTGATCTTATAAATTGTCCATAACCTCTGGAGTGTTTGAAGTTACTCTGTTGGGTATATTTCTTGAGAAGGCTGATATTAGGTTTGTCAATAACTTTGTAACATAAATTAATGATTGCATTCATCACACCACTACAAAATGTAATGGGTTTGGTCAAAGAGGGTAAGAGTTAGGGTTAATCTTTTGAACAGCACCAGGAGCAGAACGTAGAACCACTTCGTTCAGAACATGAGCACCAGGAGCAGAACGTAAAATCACTTCGTTCAGAACATGATCAAGATTAATGAACCGAACTGAATACTTTTATCTATTAAACCACAAAACCACAGCCTAGCACTTCTACCCCTTGATCCGTAGACCTTCCTGCTATTGGTGGATCTACTCGTACTTCAAGTTATTTTAGCTACTCCGTTACCTTGTAGTTTTAGTTTAGTTGGATAGTCATAGTCCTAGTACTTATGTAATATTTTTTAGATTTTAATTTTTTTGTACAGGTAATCCTTGTAAGCTTTTATTGTTCCTAGCTTTGAAAATATAGCTATCTGATATGATTCTAAAATATTGCCAATAATAGATTTTTAAAATCAATTGTAAATCACAAGAAAAAATAATTAATTAACAAAAATTATTTAATCAATTTCAATTGAATGCAAATAATCATAAAAAAAATTACACAAATTAAATAAATAAGAAATACCACTTTTTTATTGGAAAAATAGCTTACTCTTTTGCCTCAGCAATGGGGTTTATCTCCTAATGTTGGAAGCACGCTCAAAGTATTTATTCATGGCTCAAAAAATTGTTTACAATGATGGAAATGAGAGAAAATAATGGAATAATGAGTTTGCAATGGTGTATAGGCGCTACAGAATCACTGTTACAAATCAATGTTGCTAGTTCAAACTATACGTTGCAAAGAAACTATTACAACTTCTAAGAAATAATTACTGTTCTGAGCAGCTATTGTTCTTCGTGTTCTTCAGTTCTGCGGCAGCAGAAAACTTTGTCTGCAACTTCATTATTTCTTCTTTGTAGCTCTCTGTTACCTCCCTAATTACTCTGTAGCCTTCTAATCACCTCCAACACCCTTTTTATACTCAACAACACCTCCAAATCTCAATTAAATTCCAAAAATCTTCTTTCCCTTTTTTATTTCTCTTCCTGCCAGCCCCGAGAATTATTTCCCTTTTTTTTAACTCCTTACGCTTCTTCTGGTGTTGACACACTCCAAACACGATGAGTTCACGTCACAGATGACGTTAATCGAATAAAATACCCATACCAACTTTGTTTAGCCCTAACAAAATGGATCCCAAAATCGATCTATAAAAAAACTGAATTTTCAATGCTTAATTTCCCGCCAAAATTCTATTTCTACCTTGAAGAAGATAGAGTGTCCCTAATCCTATATGGGGGTGACTTTAATAGTTTAGGGTTCCCTTATCCAAATAATGGGTGTCTTTAACAAAATTTTCGGGTTCCTTTAACATTCTTTCGAGTCAAATTTTTTAAAAATGTTTATTTCCCAAAAACACCTGCATACACATAAAATACCATAATAAGTACAAAATAAGTACTAACAAGATAGAGAATTGAGACCAAATCAGACACAAAAATTTGTCTATCACTATCTCACTATTAGTGTAACATGGTCTAATTGGCTGCTTACTCTCTGAATCTGAATTTAACTCACAAACTAACTGCTTCTAGCATTGGTTTTTCATTCATTAACTATTATATACCTTTATCCTTGTATTGCTATTACATTAGAAAAATTTAACACCTGGCATCTATTAACCTGTTAAAAAAGCCCAACTGCTTTATATTTTAACTGGTGCAACCCCTGAACTCAATTAACTACCTTCGGTTTTGTGAGACACTAAATGATTCATTTCTTACTTCATTACTTCCCTAATTCAGTACATACTTCATTACTTGTGTTCTCTTCTTCAAACACTTTTTTTTCTATCTGCCAGTCTGGTTTCCTTTCTCTACTAGTTGGTTTCCTTTCACTAGCATATCTGCTTCCTAATTAATTTCGTGTGGACTTCAAACGACTTATGTACTCTTCTACAGGATCAGTATCAAGTTCTGTTCAGTTATACTTTACTCTATTAAAGCATGAGGAAAAGATTTTCACCAAGGGAGCATAAACTAAGTACCCGCAGCTCCAAGGTTTTAATCGAAATTGCACTTTTACAGGAAACTCTGTTGAATACTATTTTTCTCTTTTCTCCTACTCCAGATCATACATAGCTAACCAAGTTTATTACTTCCTTGATCTGGCCATTCCCACATTAGTAAATACAGGCCAAACAATTCTTACTGAATATAAATACTCTATCCTCATCTCATATACCTTACGCTTCAGTTTAGCCTGGTACTTTTTTGACGTTTTTGATCCCTATCCAATTATTCTCCCTCGTAAACTGCCCGGCTCTGGCTGCGGACTTCACGACATATCTGCTTTTCCAATACATTTCTTATTAGACTCAAAATCCAATAAAAGGTTTCTTTTATAACTGTTGTTACCTGTATTTCAAGCTAACTGCCTGAGTTACCATTTTTCGTATACAATGAGTATTTTGTCATAGAATTGCCAAGAAATCAACCAACAGACAATAATACAATATCTACGATGTTCAGTAATAATCCATAAGCCTTCAATTTTATTTTTATCTGAAACCTTAGCTAATGAAAGGAAATATTAACTTTCTCGAACAATCTCTCCAATTCCAACATCAATTTATTGTTCCCAGAATTGGAAGATGAGGAGGCCTACACTTATTCTGGAAAAGTAACCTAAATATTCAAATATTACTACACTCAAAAAGATATATCCATGCCCTAGTTACCCCACCCCTACCCGGAAATATATTGTTATTTACAGGCATTCATGGACCACCACATCCAGACGTTAGAAGAGATTTCTGGTACAATTCTTGACAATCTTTTCCAACTCCAAAAACTCATGGATATTGATAGGGGATTTTAATGTGGTTGGAGATCAGTCAGAGAAAAGAGAGGGAAGGCAAGTAACTTTTGGGCACCCATTCCTCAATATGATTGATGAAATGGGATTCATAGACTTGGACTTCCGAGGAGATCCATTTACTTGGACAAATAACCAACAAGGTCAAGACATCATCATGGAGAGATTGGATCGAGCAATCGCCACGCGATATTGGCGCACTGCCAACCCACATGCAGCAGTTACTCACCGACCCCGTATAGCTTCATACCATGTGTCTATTTCGCTACAAATCAAGGCAATTAATTTGCAAGGGGCCAAGAATTACAAATTTGAACACCTCTGGCTTGCCCACTCACATCTTCCACTGGTGATCAACTCAGCTTGGATCCAAGAAGAAGACATAGAGCCCTCACTTGACCTATAACTCAATCTAATCACAACTAAGCAAATCCTTGCCAAATGGAACAAGGAAACTTTTGGCCATCTCCCTATTATGATCAATGAGTCAACAACCAGCACAAAATTATGACAACATAAATATTCCACCCAAAATAGAAAGGAGCTGGAATACTGGTTATAACAAGAAAAACAACTTCGAAGTCATCACATAACTCTACTCCAGTGCCATGCAACATACTGGCAACAACGATCAATAATCCAATGGATACAATCATGAGATAACAACACCATATTCTTCCATACAAAGTCCACTATACATCGAGGTTGCAACAACATACAACAACTCCAAGATCAACAAAATAACTGGGTCAATGATAAGGATCGGATCATACATCTCATGATCGACCACTTTATTGAACAATACAAAACCCCAAATACAACAACATGTGGGGATATCTTTGCCACGATTAATCCTAGGTTAACTTCGCGACAATGTACAGAGCTCACAAAGGAGGTAACACCCGTGGAGATCAAAGAATCGCTTTTCTCCATTGGTTCTAAGCGTGCACTGGGTCCGGATGGATATATGAGTAGGTTCTTCAAAGTTTTTTGGGATACCACTCATTTGTAGTTGATAGCAATGGTTCATAGATTCTTCAATACCATTAACATTCACCTCCTCATGAATCACTCAAACCTCACATTAATAACAAAAGTGGATCACCCATCAAAACTATCACAATTTAGACTTATAAGACTCTGTAATTTCACTTAAAAATTATTGCTAAGATCCTAGTAAATCGCATTCGACCTCTACTTCCCTTTATGATCAGTCCTTACTAAAGCGCCTTTTGTACCTCAAAGATCCATCCATGATAACATAACGATAGCCGTGGAACTATTCCATCATATCAAATCCCCAATGTTTACCAAAGACCGCAAAATAGCTCTTAAACTCGACATCCAAAAATTATATGCTAGGTTAGATTGGGTTTTCATCAGAAGAGCTTTTTCAGAGCTGAATTTCCCAGACATATTCGTAGAATATATTATGCTATTATCTCAACTGTTACCTACTTGATCAACATTAATGGCACACCGCACGGATATATCACCCCAACTAGGGGAATTTGACAAAGGGACCCATTATCATCTTATGTCTTCATTATATGTGTGGAGATTCTTTAGCCCAACTTAGCAAAACTAGAAAATATGAATCTCGTCAAAGGGTTTCGTATTTCGCAAAAAACCCAACCTATCCTCATAAACATATCTCTTACACCTACCTCTAACTACCTTATGCAAACTCAGTTACTTCTTGCCAATATACATAAAAAAAATGATCGCATCACCAGGAACTTTTTTTAGGGACATGACTCTTCTGTTAGAAAACTTCACCCGCTAGGATGGGATAAATTAACAAAACCCAAATCCCAGAAAGGATTAGGCATTCGAAGAAGTAGTGACCACAATAGAGCCTTGTTAATGAAAAGGGCATGAAACATTCATGAGAAACCTGATTCCACTTTGGCCAGCCTATGCAATGAAAAATACCTTAAACAACAACCTATATTTGTAGGCACATATTCCAATCCATCTTCTTCCAGCCTACAATGGAAGAAGCTGGCTTCACTCATACCTATCTTTGAACGTATCGGAAACGGCTTGACAACCCCAATCCAAGCAAACTGGATCCTACATTTAGCAAATCTTGATCCGACGCAATGCTTTCCTATCTAGACAGTAGTTGATATTATTGATACAATATCCCATATATGGATTCATGATAAACTATCGTACCCATCTCTCAAATCAGCCAAATATTACCCATCTTTTTACAACTACCATTAACCCGCAATTAACTATCCCCCAAATATTTACAATCCAAAGTCCATACTTCGACCACCACCTCAATCTGTTTCCTTTTTGGTCCCTGTGGTTAGCCAAAAACAAACTAATCTAACATCAAAAACAACAAAACCCAGAAATTATTCTATAAATGGCTTTCAAATTCCAGCAAGAATACACCTAGCCAATACCACTCAGACCACAACACTTATTTTTGTAGGATAGATTCCCTTACCCCAGGATGAAGCGGCTAGAGGACACCCTGGACCAGCGGGTGCAGGATTTATATGCAGGGATTCGATTGTTACAACTTTGATGGCGTCATCACTACATCTGGGCATCACCACTGCAATAATACTGGAAAAATGGGCCATACATATGGCGTCACGAACATCGGTGGCTATGCATTGGCAAAAAGTTTTATTTGAAACGTACTCTAAAAACCTGCTTCAATTTATAAAATCTGACGCTAAACAGCCATCTTATATAGCTGGTATGATCATACAAATCAAGAAGAATATGATTCAAATTCCACAAAGCTCTATCCAGCACAATTACAAAGAAGGAAACAAAGCAACGGATGGAATAACAAATTATGCAACGGATGGATGTCAATCATGAACTTTTTCAACCACAATATGAGACCTTAAGGTCCCTTCTTTCTTAAATCAAATTGTTTTAAATAATTCAATGGGTACCACATACCCTCATGCAACTGATTTCTAGTCTAATAAATTTTTTTCATACTTCAGAAAAAAAAAACCCGGATGGGTTGGTTGGTTTACCAGTTTGACCTGCCGGGTCACCCGGTTTAACAATTCCAACGCGGGTTTTGGAATAATTAGTGGGTCATAGCTGAATCAGTCCATATTTTTTACTGATTCACCGGTCCAATCAGCCGGTTAAAACATTGGCTGAGACAGTAAGTCGAAAAATCTGTAAAACAAGACAGGAATCTCATGGATGGAGTTCAAGAGAACAACTAAAACTTAATGGAGCAAAAGTTACCTTCCAGTGGCTAGGCTGAGTGGGCAGAATGTAGAATTTGAAAGTGATGCAGGACCCAATCTTTGGCTGCTAATTGAAATGTACCCACAACAACAAAACTGATCACCCTTTAATGCAACCTCCTTTATACTCATAAGTAGATTTCACAGTTTGTAACTTATATGTGGTAGCAAATTAAGTTATTTTGAACAAAAAATGGGTGAACAAGAGCTTGCATGCTTTCAAAATCTATCTCATTGTCAGGCATTGTCATCTGTTAATTTTGTGTCATTTTCTTTATCCTCTTATAAATTTTAAGAATTCAATCGATGAGTTCCTTCTTTTGTGGAATAAAAAATACTCTTGCTAACTTGTTCCACTAATTGTACAAACGGATTTACATGTATGTTTAATATTTGTTTTCTAAGAGCCACTCATTTGTTACATAGCTTTAAAGATTTCTTTTCACAAAAAGTGACACTTAATTTTTGAATTTTAAGGAAGATAGAGGACTGTCATAAATCGATCTTTTGTATTAATTTCCATCTAATAATTACTTTAACCAACTTCCCCCCGCCAATTGTCGAGAAGATTTTAATTTCAAAACCATCCATTTACTGGAAAAAAAATCCTTTCAACAAGGATGACATTTGAATTTTGAATTATTAATAAGATATGATGGCTAATTTAAATTATTATTATTTTTATTTATTTTTTATAGTTAATACTCTTTCTGTCTTAATTTAGTTGAATGTTTGGATATTTTTATGTAGATTAAGAAAAAAGAAAGAGAGTAAATTTTTTAGAAATATACCCCTTAATATTAATTTTTAAAATATTTAAATCTTTTAGTTTTTTATTCCTTATTTCTAACTTATAATTTTAGTGAAAAGATAAATCAGAAAAGAAATTGAAAAAAATATAAAAACCTGATAAAGGGAGTAATAATTTTAGAGGCAGTGAGTTAGGTACTAAAAGATAGTGGAAACAATAATCTTTATATTAAAATTGTTACATGGTTGATATTCACAACCTGGATTCAAACCCTCTCTGCACCTATATTTACGTTCACAAAAAAGGCCAATACTTGGAGTAATAACATCACATTTCTAGTAGAAATACTTTTGTACTAAAATTATTACAAATTGATATTTATATTTTTAGAATTAAAATTATTTTTACTCAAATCCCATTCCTAGTGTTGCAAACGTTTTAATAGTAAAGTTGTTACAAAATTGATGTTCGCATCCATTCAAACCCTTACGGCACATAAATTTATATTCACAAAGAAGACTAAATCTTAATATTACTATTGAATGTTGGTTCTATACTTCTATGTCGGCTTGAATCAAAATGTGAGCTAAAGTTTTTCTTTTTCTTTTTAGAGGAAACAAGAAACAAATGGGCGGAAATATCTATTGAATTGGGTAAAAAGAAGTTACTGTAAATAAGGGACACGAAAGTGTAAAATAAAGGCTTTTAATTTTGCTGCCCAAAATGTTTAGTCGCACTCAAACATGTTAACCTTGATTATCTTAAACAAATACAAATTAAACATTTCCTAGAGAATCTTTAATTATAAGATTTGCCATATCTTAACTCACAAAGATTAGAAATAGTTACATAAAGGAAAATCTTTAATATTAACGTGGCAGTACCATAATAATTTTGATTCATGGTTGTGCCACATCATTTTTTTTTAATATCACATCTTTTATAAGACACATCTCAAACAAAAGGACATGCTATATTTGTTGAAATTTTGAATAGTAATATTATTAGTTAGTTGTGAATTGATATGTTCGATTCATACGGACCGTTTCAATTTTATTTTGAATCTCTTTATCCAAAGGATATGATTTTTTGTGAAAGGATTTTTTTCTAAGAGTCTCTTTTGAATTTATATAAACTTTTTTTCTCTATTGGGTTTGATATATAGAGATAAGAAAAGAAAAATGTAAACTAAGTAGTTTTAGTACATTACTGAAACATAGAATTTGTTGTCAAAGAGTTTGTGGTACATCAATTTGCGTTAGTTCGTGATAATCGAAGTGCTACGAAGTCGTCAAAGGTAATTATTCAATGCTTGAGACATGTACCATTTCTGTAAATAACAGTATAATACAGGATATTAAATGTCTTATGTAATGAGATTACTCGCTTCAATACATCCAAATACTTTTCATATTAAAGAATTATAGTTTGTTCTGTTGACCCATATAGCCAGAAGACCAATTCTGAATCCAGTCAGAAAACCAATCCTGATACAAATGCCAACTCATAGTCTTTAGGATTTGTTAACAATATATTTTGTTTAGGATTTGAGTAGATTTCCTGTTATGTTTAGGATTTCCTGTTATTTTTAGGATTTGTTTAGATTTCCTACCTTATATAAAAACTACTCTCATTATATAAGAGAGTCTTATGTAAAAATAAAAAATAAAAATAAATAAATATAAGCACCAGAATTATTGTCTCAACTTGGTATCAGAGGGGGTTCGATCCTATGGGAGGAGCTTTGCTCCTCTCCAACCATCACCACTAGTTCACGTCATACCATTCCACCAGTATTTTCACTTTGCATTCACAACATCATCTCCTTGCATACCATCTTTGCATCACCACCAGTTCAGTTCCACTCCATACAGAACACACTACAACCACAGAAGTTCACGACCACGGCAGCACAACAACACCATACTACCATCAACACCATCTTCTAAATATCAATTTGAATCTCTTAACCAACAGAGAACACCAACATCATTTTTGAGTCTCTTAACCTACAGAGAACACCAACAAAAGTTTTGAGTCTCTTAACCAACAGAGAACACCAACAAATTTTTTGAGTCTCTTAACCAACAGAGAACACCAACAACATCTTGAGTCTCTTAACCAACAGAGAACCACAAAAAAAATACCAGCATCTACTATTTCTACTTCTAATACTTCAACAGGTATACCACTCAGAATCATCAACCCAGACGTTTCATTTTTTGGGTAGGCGGAAACCTCTGAACCAACTAATTGGTTAAGTTTCGTAAAGACCCAACGTGAAGATTTTCGGTTTAAGGCGGAACCTCTGAACCTGTTAAATGGTTAAGTTTCGTGACAACTCAGCAAGCGAAGACTCTGAATCTACGACGATCAAGCTTCATAAAAACTAGAAAAGTGGACAAGTATCCACCGTTACCAAGCAAGTTATAGAAGACATACAAAATCTATGAAGACAAGAAAGCAAAATTAAGATGAGATCATATCAACGTGATGACAAGTCAGAAAACCAATCCATGGGCCTGTATGAGCAAGATAAGCGAAGCATGAGAAGCAAGTTGAATGTTCGCCAGCTACCCTTCAACTTGAGGGGAAGTGTTGAACCATACAGCCAGAAGGCCAATTCTGAATCCAGTCAGAAAACCAATCCTGATACAAATGCCAACTCATATTCTTTAGGATTTGTTAACAATATATTCTGTTTAGGATTTGAGTAGATTTTCTGTTATGTTTAGGATTTCCTGTTATTTTTAGGATTTGTTTAGATTTCCTATCTTATATAAAAACTACTCTCATTATATAAGAGAGCCTCTTGTACGGTTAAAGTATTAAGAAAAATAAAAGCATCACAATTATCGTTTCAACTTGTTCCTCTCTTTCTAATTTTCTTCTCTCTATTTTCATTTTTTGTAACTAAGAATTAAAACGATGGTAATACATATACGAAGACCATAGCTACAAAGTTGGAACAAAAATGGCTGAAATAAATCTAGAGTTGTATTGTTACGTTATTGGAAATACAAGATACAATCCAAATGAAAGAATATTATACCAACAACTTGATAGCAAAGAGCGCATCCCAAAGGAATCGACATTCTTTGAAGGGCACGTCCCAAATTAATAGATACGTCCCTTAAAAAATAGTATTAAAATAAATTTTAGTATACCGATTAAAAAAATAAAAGAAAGAAATTCTACTAATTAATGACAATAAATAACAAAAATTCATACATCATCAATAAAAATTTATAAAAAATACATTTAACGAGAACTCCTAAAACATAAGAACTAAAATACATTAACATTAAATACATATGATTCAAAGAGAAATCAAATGTTTTTTTAAGGCACAGTTATGGTGTCCTTTCCAACTATTTAATTTTTTTAACTTTTGATGCTCTCATGTAATAAACGTATAATAAAATGATTATGATCAAAACCGATAACCACAAATCTTATATTAAATTATTGAGATCTATATCAAATCGTCCTCGACAATACACGTGAATATATCGTCACAAACTAACAAACTACCGTAAAGGCTATTACATTTTGCATAGTAACAATAATCAGCCATTAACATTTTTAAACAAATAAACAAAAACTAAATCTAAAATCCCTGTAAAGGAAGGACGAGTCTTATTGAAGGCATAAAAACCTAATTTTAACGTTATCCATGTTTACTGTAATATTAAATCTGGGCAACACATGATTAATCTAATGTAGAAGAGAAAATCCTAAAAGAATTTCTTTAGATAAAAAAAGCTAGCCCGCGAATTATATGGGCAAGAAAAACCTTGTTTGTTTATAAAATATTAAAAGTGCAACATTTACATTTTGAGAAAACAAACAATAGAAAACCCTCTGCATTGCATTATCATTTTTTATGTGAGCTTTGAACCGCTTTTCGAACTTTCATTAAAAAAAATGAAAAAGAGAAAAGAAGATCTTCGAATTCAGGTAAAACTTCAACATTTATGTTGGAAAATCAGTATTTGTTTTTCTTTCTAATTTTTCTCGATCAAAACTTGACCAAACTCGGTGTCAAAAGTCACTTGTTCGTCGAATTTTACTCAACCACCGTGGTTTGGATTGGGGTTTACAAAATCTCATTTCAAATATCTTTATGACTTTAAAAGTTACTACTAGTAGTTAAATAAGTTTGTTTAATGTGAGATGCTGATATGATAAAGGATGATCTCAATTATAATGACGACATTAAGAACGTAAGATAAGATTAAACTACAATTAATTAAGTTCTTAAAATTCCAGAAATTATTGTGAGCCACATGGGCCACAAACGGCAAACCTTCCTTCACAGAAGGCTACATAACGATAAGAAATAGAGCTGACCTTATGAAAAAAATGATATTCAGAGAGTGATGTGTAGTGTCAAAGTATCTATGGGGACATATGACACAAGATCAACACCAAAGTAACTTAGTTCAACACCAACCATTTATAGAATAATTTATCTTCTACTAGCTCTTATCCTAAGTAGTCAGCCCTAGGGATAATATTATAACTTGATGAACATTCTTTTTCCTATAAAAGAGAAAATATGATATATTTTTAGGGATCCAACTTCTTCTTCTCTTTAGCTAACATTATAGGAGATACTAACAAGCACACTAAGAGCTTCATTTTTCATTTAATGGAGTCTCATGTAAATATATTGAATCATTGTGAAACCCTAACCCGTGGATGTAAATCCCGTTAACGATCGAACCACGTAAACACTTGTGTTCATTATTTTTATGTTCTTTACTTTTATCTTAGGTTGATAGATCTCCATTTTTATACGTTAGATTTTTTGGGAGTAGTATTTAGATTTTTAACTACTACATTTTAGGGCTAGAAACAGGGAAGAAGTGTTACAAATCTAGTGAGAAACTTGTGGTTTAGTGAATAGAAACGAAGTGTTGAAGTATCATTATTTACTTCCACTGATAACTCCACTGGATCTTTAAGTTTGAAGGGTAAAAATAGAATTTTAAGAAGCGGCTTGACATTTCAGATACCAAACACCAGCTGAAGCCGGAGGAAAAAAGGAAAGAAAGGCGGCTGTTGTAATGAGAAATGGATGACAGATTTGACGAAAATAAAAGTGGAAGAAGTTCTCATCGGTACATAAACTTAAACGACATATATTTCTCCTATCTCTTTTGTTTCTCTTTTAAGTATTCAGATCTGGGAATGTGAATACAAAAGTTTTAAGAAAAACTCTTTTCATAGAAACTAGTGTTTGTTCTTCAACAAAAATTAATTTTTCTTTCAAAACCTTAACCTAATATCTGTTTTAATGGAAGATTCACCATCAACAGGTCCTGTTTTACAAACCCATTTTGATTTTTTGAAAACACTAACCAACAACATTTGGGGGTTTTTCTGGTTTTAACCTTTACTTGAGTTAGAAAGCCAAAAAATCAAAAGGAAGATTTAATATCATTGTTTCTAAGTGTGAGAAACCCATGTTTGATTTGGGTGTTTTCCATAGAAACCAGAACTTGTTTTCACAAAACTTGATGTTCTTTCTAAAATCTTGGTTAGAAATAAGTTTTTTTTTATAGATTTACAACAACCAAATCTTGTTTTGCAAACCCATTTAACTAAATTTGGAAAACATTTAGTATCATAACATCAGTTTTTCGATTTGGGACTTTTTACACTTAATCCTGACAAAGATTGAGCATCAACCACCTCATACCAGGGGCATATCGAGCACGCTCCAGACATCACGGGTAAAGACTATCTCTGGCCTCTGCAGTCTAGCTGAAAACAAGTCAGTTCGGGCCTCACCAACCAGAACCAGATCACCATGGATGAAAATTCAACTCGTATCACGTCAGCTCGGGTCAGCCAACCATTTCAGACTCCACCATTCCACGAGTACACCCTGTCACGGGGTCAGTCCTTCGCCTCGACTTTACGCCGTGCGACACTTGTCTAGAATTCCGTTACTAGATAAGTAAGCCTCCCAAACAAAGTTTAACACAACTTTGTGTAACTACTCAAGATCAAAACTCACAAGGAACTCAAGAACGCTCAAGAACATTCAAGAACAAGAGAGAATGATTTGAATGAGAGAAGTAAGTGTGTATTGCTCTCTTTACTTGAATACTTGGATTGTTGGATGATTACAAATGAGAATGGCATCCCTATTTATACTAGTTGGGAGCCAAGAATGTTCTAGAGAATTATCTAAGATCTATACAAATGTATGGCTAAGATCTACTTCTAGATTATTCTACTCTTATCCACAAATATCTACACCATTCTAGAGTATTCTACGAAAAGGACAAAATAGAGAAGATTCTAGAATGAAGGCTAGCCAATTAGCCAAATGGGATAGCCATGATGGTGCACAAGGGTGAGTTAGCTATTTATTGAGCTATGTGGTGCACCCTTGTGACAACCTGCTAGCTTGGGACACATCCAGTTATATTGAAATTGATCACACAAGTCACAGTCAAGTCGTTCGGTAGCTTTAAAGAGGAACTTTGAGGAGTATGACAATCTCAGAAATAGCTACAAGAGTAGGTTACAAAGGGATTAATACTTTGATTGAAGAAATGCTTTAGAACTTCGTGCAAGAACAGGAGCAAGTATTAATACTTTTAAAAGCAGATTGCGTACTTCCGCTCAGTTCCTGCAACAACATATAGAAGCTACGAAGTCTGTTACAACATTCATTCACTGTATTTCGAATCTAGACAAAACAAAAACCAACAATGCAAACACAAGATTTAGAGGATTTTTTCAAGGATTCTTCTTCGAACAACCCTCAAGAAAAGGATCAAAATGTAGTGTCAAAATATCTATGGGACACGTGGCGCAAGATCAATACCAAAGTAACTTGGTTCAACACCAACCATCTATAGAATAACTTATCTTCTACTAGCTCTTATCCTAAGTAGTCATCCCTAGGGGCAATATTATAACTTGATGAACATTTTTTTTCCTATAAAAGAGAAAATGTGATACATTTTTAGGGATCCAACTTTTTCTTCTCTTTAGCTAACATTATAGGAGATACTAACAAGCACACTAAGAGCTTCATTTTTCCTTTGATGGAGTCTCATGTAAATACATTGAATCATAAGGAAATCCTAAACCCGTGGATATAGATCTCGTTAACGATCGAACTACGTTGTGTTTATTATTTTTATGTTCTTTATTTTTATCTTAGGTTGATAGATCTCCATTCTTATACTTAGATCTCTTGTGGGTAGTAATTAGATTTTTAACTACTACGTGATGTGTGCATCAACTGTTTCTTTTGGTATTTTTGGTATTGAAAAGAAAATACAAACTTTTAATCATCACGAAAATGTATAAATAAAACTAAATTATGAGCATTTAGGGCTTCTGGACTTCAAGCTCATATTGTAACTGAAAATACAAGCCCAATAAAGAATAGTCCATGGATCATGGACCATACTATTCGAATGTGAGATTGAGACTGAAATCTGTGCATTAAAAAAGCTGTAGTGTTAGTAGTGATCGAGTAAAAATAAACAGTACTGTGCTGAGTCTGACATAATTTAAACTTTGTTTGTATCTTCAGTTTCTGTCAACTTAGTATCATCAACCATGGCTTCATCGCTCACTGTGCTACCAACAGCATCCCTGCTTTTGTAAACCCAAGCAACCAACAAATATATAAAGAAATTAACAACATTGATTGCAGTTAACAACCAATAGAAATAATCAAGCCGGCTTTCGTCTAATTTATTCCTTAACCATCCTTTTTCTTCACCTCCAGTGGCTTTCTGAATGATCGAGACTATTGCAGTACTCAACCAAGCTCCAATTCCAATCTCACTCAAGAACATTGCACTACTAAGACTTCTTGTCCCATCTGTGGCCTCGTCGTAAAAGAACTCCAACTGCCCGACATATGTAAACACTTCGGCGCTACCCATAAGGAAGAATTGTGGGAGCAACCAGAAAACACTCATTGAAAGTGGCATTGGGTAGTGATCTTTCCTTCTTTTTTCGACCACTGCTGCAGATATCGTGGCAAATACTGAAACGAATAACCCAACACCCATTCGTTGTAACGATGTAATGCCACGTCGATGGCCTGTTTGACGACGGAGGATTGGGACCATCCACCCTTCGTAAATTGGGACAAGGATTAGAGCATTGATGGAGGCGAACACAGGAATTGATCCGGCAGGAATAAGGAAGCTGGGGCCAAGTTTTCTATCCATGATCGAGGCTTGACTTATGAAGAAGGTAGAAAGTTGTGCAAATGAGATAGCGAGTGCTATGGTGGATGCCCAAACTGGTAATACCCTAATGAAAGATTTGAATTCTTCAACTTGAGTGACTGTACATATATTCCACCGGTTAGTAGTATCAGCTTCATGGTTAGTCATAACTGCTGCCTTGTCCAGGAACCTGACAACCAAGAATAGTTAGAGAAAATTTTGGCTTCAAATGAATGTGTGCAAAGGAAAATATTCAAAAATCGATTCTAGTCCATAATGTTAACAAATGGGTGTCAAGTAATATGTATTAGGTACCAGTACTGTTCGGTTCTGGAGAGTTTCCTGGCACCACTAATGTCAGATTCCTTGGTCTCGACCTCGAAAAGAACAGTTTCATGATGCACCTCGGCCCCTTTCAAATGATTTTTAACAGCAGCTACACCAACTTGAATGAACCTTGTGAAAGCACTTCCCATGGGTTTCTGGTACCGATAGAACGGTATCCCTGCGGCTAATATAGCAATAGAACTGAACATTGCAACTGTAGGTATACCAAACCCCCACCCGTAGCCTTTTTTGACTTGTATATACACTAACACTGTAATACCAAGGAGTGCTCCAATGTTGATTGCAAAGAAGAACCAATTGAAAAAGGAGTACTTCTTGTAAACCTCCTTTTTGTCTGCCTCGTCGAATTGGTCAGCACCAAATGATGAAACGCATGGTTTTATCCCGCCAGTTCCAAGCGCGATTAAGGCTAATGCACAGTATAGGAAGGCTGTCTGGTTTTTACTTGCTGGCACGCAAACTCGACCAACACAAGGTGGAGGACGTAGACTATCTATTGATGCTGAGATCGTCAACAACACCATTCCCTGGTGTATAAATTCAATCAGACAACAAAATCAGGCAGTGCAGACATAGAACAGAACAGAACACGGTTGCTCAAACGAACCGGCCGCTGTTAATAACAAGTTTTATTTCCAATATGTTCGGTTGTTAGAATCTTGATTTCATTACTTACCACAGTATAGATGCAAGAGAACACCATGATGGTTAAAAATCGTCCTAGATAAGCATCAGCCACAAAAGCACCAACAAGTGTTAGCACAAAAGCGGCTCCAATCCAGTCAGTAACATGAGTTGCAGCAAGGGGCAGCGATTGGTGCATCTCTAGAACCAAATACGATACCATACTCACCGCAATTGCGTAAAATGCTAGTCTCTCAGCCGCCTCATTCACTACAACATAAATATAGTAACTGTCAATACTACATTTAGTGGTCTACAAATGAATCGATCGATCTTACTATGATTTATGTGTACCTATGATGAACGGAGAAGCCTTCCATCCTCCTGTTTTTCGCTTGTCGGCAATTCTGCCTCGTACATCAAAACTCCCATTTCTTACCAAATGTTTTTCGTTTTCTTTCTGTATGATCAGAACCGAAGGTTAATACATGAAAGTCGAAGCAATTTTTTTATTCTTTTACAGTATGATAACAGTTAAACTTGCAATATAGAACTTAATGTATTACATTACCTCATTCCCAGCAGAGATTGTCTCCTGATTTTTATCAGTTTCATCTTTTCCTTGGTGATCCCATTGACGAGACGAACTACTAGTTGTAATTCCATCCATGATCGTACTGAATAATGAACTAGTAGTTATTGATCTCAGCTAAGTTGGGGAGAAGATCAGAACTAGCATAATCTGAAACTTAGTAATTTGGGTTCTTAAAGTTAAATATGAGGAAAACTCAACTGGCTGGTAGTAGTTGTATACAGGCCACTACATTAAATTTTGACTTAATCCTTCGTCATGTTTGGTTTGGACTACTTGCTTATTGATTGGTCCTTATTACAGTTAACGGATACAGATATTTATAAGTACGTTATAAATGCATCTTGGTCAAACTCCCTTTTATAATTGTCCTGTCTGAAAGCGGATGAAGAATTCACATGTCACACACACTAACACAGTCGACAAAGTTTGACTACAGTCAAACATATAACAGAGTAAACAGGCCTTGGCTAATGTACAGAAGTGCAAGTAAAAACAAGTATGTCTTATTTCTGTGTTGTTATTCCGGAATATATTAAACAAATGAAGAATTCATACTAATTATTAATGCATACATGCATATAATTGGAGATGATGAAGAAGCAAGAAAGATAAAGAATTGAAGGGCCGGAGCAGAAATAAGTAAGCAAAAGAATGTTTCAAACTGAATGCCGTCTAAAGGATTAAATTAGATCAAAAGTATTTTTTTTGGTTTTAACTAGAAGCATGATTTGAGAATCCAGAGTAATTCATACTAGTTGTTATTAGTATTCGTGGTCTTCCAAATATTGGATCTTGGTGGAAAACTATAGAAACACCCTCAATTCAGCAAATGTCAGTGATCTAAAGCTTCATTAGCGCAGCTTCAGCTAGAATGAGCGAATGAGCATTCATGATGGACTTGAGTATAAATGACAATTCGTCCCATCCACTTTCAAATCTAAGGACTAAGGACCATCTCGTAGTCCAGAATAGATTTATTTTATTTTTCTCAAGGAAAGTTCGGTTTTATCGAAACCTAAGCTGGTGCACATTTTTTTCATCCCAATTTAGTTTAGTAGTTTAAATAGATTTTTTTTAGTCCATAATACTTGTTTAACTTGATATTTTTTGCGTATAATTTTTAAAACCATCCTTGCATTTTATCTTGGAAATATAAGTTATTTTTAAAATATATTAATAATAATTAATGGTTAAAGACTTTTATCAAGGGTAAAGATGGAAAAAAAATTATACATCTCTTCATTCCTTAATATGTATGCAAAACCAATTAAACTGGAATTAAGGGAGTATATTTTTTAGTTGACTTTCAGATATACAGATTAAAAGAAAAACAGGAAAAATGACAACCCCTATGACTCTTGGCTAACTGGAGGCGGTAACTGGGTTTTCACGTAGATAATGTCTGGTAGAAACTGGATTTCTGCTAAACTAAAATGTTCGGTTGGATTTGGATTTGACTGAGGGCATGTGGTTTAAGATACAAAATTGAACTTTAGTTTAATTAAGGATCAACAACAAAAATAGTACTTCCTCCATTTCATTTTTGATGAAGGTTTATAAAATGTATTTAAAAAGTTGCTTTTTAACTTCTGAAAGTAAAAAAATTGTAAATTAGTTTAGATATGCAATTTCAGAATGACTACTAGAAGCAAAAAGTTAACTTTTTTTGAAGTAAAATGTTTTTGCTTATGACTTCTGCTACTGGTATCCAGACACCCTATTAGGGATTTTTACTAGTTCCATGATACTTGAAAGTTTTCATATTTTTACATAAAACTACTATCAACACCCTTATATTTCGTTTTGGAACCATAAATTTTTATTTTAAATGTCGTAATAGTAATTGACGTTTGAAGCATTTTATTTAGGGTATTTATGGTGAAAAACAATACCACTATACATCCCTTAAACTACGTGAAATACTATAAATCTTCATATAAAATAACATGGAGAGAATACTGAGTTTCTACGCACAACAAAAATATGGTTGTCGTGAGCTAAGCCATGGCTTACCAGCACTACATATGTGCAATTTCCATTAGCCATGGTTTAGCAAACTACCACAATCAAGCAAATTTTGCTTCCATATTGGTTGTTCATTGCTAAATTATAGCCAAAACAGCCGAAACACGCTCACCATAATGCTCGCTCAGTTGCTCTAACATAATTTAAAAGATGTACATAGAATATGAGAAGAAAAGAAGAAGAGAAAAAAACAATAGCTGCATAAAGATAGTCCCAGTTGAGAATAGTGTTCGAAAAGTTAATATGAAGAGCGCTCCCAGCTGTGTTGCTCCTGCAAGAAAAAAACGTTGTCGCTTCAAAACTCAAATCCTCGTGGGTCCAAAATAGAATCACAGCAAAGGATGTGACCTTATATAGTTTTACTCCCTAACATTTATACCTATATTAGTTTCATTTTATTTTAAAATTATGGTGGATAATTTAATAAGTTATTATTTGGTTGTTAAGATAAATAATTCTAAAAAAATAGTTCGTCAATATTACGATTTTACAAAGGACACTTCAAGAACAAATTTAAAGGACAGCTATGTTGGCCAAAAACATAAAAAACATAAGCAAGCTTAATTATAATGTTTGAAGGATAAATGGGGAATAGTTTCCATCCCTTCTCATGTTAGATTATGGCTTCTACTTCATCAGCCATACCATTAAAATGTCTACTTAGATACTCAAACTTTGAAAAAAATAAATTTATATAATAATGCATGACAATCATTTAAAATAGAACAACTGGACCAGCTAATCTAATAGCAGTTTTATTAAGATATAAGAAATGATATTCCTAGCATCACTTCTAATGCAAATTCTTGTAATAGACTTGGACATGGACCATTTAACAACTTTAACTACCGTCAGTCTTACAGCTTCTTCTGAACTCTTTGATATGCCTGAAATGGTTTTGCATCCTTGATAGTTGCATGTAACATCAGTTAAGATAATCCCAATCCCGGACTTATTAGTGTTTGTATCGAAAGTGGCATCACACAACACCATAGTACAATCTTCTAGAAGATCACCTGTGGAGAAGGTAGATTATGATCATGAAAAATTAGTTTGCTGGGAATTATTTCCACTAGTAGATTAAGAGCTAGATATCTCATTGGTTAACTTAATAGCAAAACTAGCAGTGGTGAGGGGGTTTATTTGTTTGTCTAGTTGATGTTGTACTTGGCAAGCTTACTCTTAGTTGGAATAATTTTTTCTACATACTTCCATAAGAATAGCTGGACTTTTGGTAGAGAGTTATTAGGTAATTCATTAGCTAAAAACCTATGTGCAGAATTAACAATAAAAGATCAGGATTTAGTGTAAATCCAAATGAGTCAATCCCCATCAGACATTAGTATTCTAGTACTGAGGATTTTCTAGCTATTATCAGCAGTAAAGAAAGATTGCACCAATTTCGTTTTCCAGTCGTTAGTGTCAGAGACATTGAACTCAATCACCTTGTAGTTAGGGTTTGGATAAGCAATGCAGAGAAGGTTGGATGTATCAAGGATCCAATTATCAGAAAAAAAAACTAACGGATTTCCCATTTATGACTTCCCAGAAACAATTTTGTGTAATGGTATTTAGACATGTACAAATGCTAAACCAGACGCATGCAATGTCTTTATCTTTATTACATGGACGACAGTTTTTGAAGTATCTGCACCTTAAGATGGTCACCCATGACTCATTTGGAGAGTGTATGAGATTCCAAGCAGACTTGGATATGAGACCAATATCAAGTTTCTTCAAGTTATAAATCCTAGGTTACCCTGCATCATATGGGAACAAACCTTTTCCCATTGTTTAAAATTGATACCCCTATGGATAATCTTACCCCATCAGAAATCTCTTTGAAGTTGTTCCATTTTATGGATGATGGAGTCTGGGAACAGGAAAGAATTCATGTGATAAGTTTGAAGAGGATTTTACCACATGCATAACTAAGATAGATCTCCCTACTTGAGTTAGTTATTTTCATTCCACTTAGTAACTCTCTTATCAAAATAATCAACAAGATGTACAGATTCATTTTTATTCCTGTTAATGAAAAGTGGCATACTGATGTGGAGATTTGTTTTTTTAAAAATTATTATTTATATTATTTTAGTAAAAAAATAATTAATTTTTGGATTTATTATTTAGGGTAATTTTAAAAGAGTCTAAAAGTTTATTTTAAGAGTTTTATTAAGTTGGGAAAGTTTTCTAAAGGTAGTAGATGCCTTGGGGAACAAGTTTATAGGTTTTTGATAAGTTTAGAGTTTGTTTAGTAGGAATTATCTATATAAGGAGCTCCAAAAACGAAAATTAGGAGAATTTTTGATTAATTAAAATTATTTTATTTTCATTAAACTTGGTAAGTTTATTGATTTTTATTTTTATTCATAGTTGGGTTTACCCCGAAGTCTGAATAGTAATCTTTCTCATATCTATAGTCGTTATTCGTAGTGAATTAACGAAGTCTAGATAACCCTGTAGATTTTAGGATATCTCTTTGAAGATCAACTAATTTCTATCGATTTCTACCCATTCTACCAGTTACTTTTCAATAGTTCTATTCCACTGCGATTATTATCATCTTTACACGCTTCTGATCTGCATCACATACCTAAGTATTTTTTTATTAAGGTCCACTTTTCAAATATTCATAGCCCTAATGAGAGAAACATAATGACCAGGGTGAACATTTTTTTAAAAGAAACACGTTGATTTTTCAAATCTGATCATTTGACCAAATATAACAGCAACATCCTTTATTAAAACATAAGGTCATTTCCCTTTGTATGAGTGGCTTTAGTGAAGATGAGACAATCATCTGCAAAGAACATATAAGTGATACTGGGTGCCTCATTAATAACCTTGATATCGTGAATGAAATGGTTATTTTCAGCATGCAAAGGATACCCGAAAAAAGACTTCATATATAAAATGAACAAGTAAGAATATTAAAGATCTCATTGTGTTAAACCTTTAATAGGTTTGTAAGCAGGACAAGGAGAACCATTTAAAAAAATTATACATTGAAAGATTATCTCACTCCAGTAGTCAGAAAAACCAAATCTCTTAAGGACCCAATAAGAAAAGACCATTCCACTATATCAAATGCCTTAGACATGTCAAGGTTAAGGCTCATGATACCATATTTACCTTTTTTTGCGTCTCGCAGAAACTCCTCCTCTCTCTCACTGTCACTACCACCACTCACAATCACGTCCATCACCTCAATCAGTACCACCAAATCACCACTTGTTTTTTTTTCTAATTCTTCTTCTTCTTCTGTTTTGATCACTTCTTCTTCTCATTTGTCCTTCTCAACCTACATCAATATAACTTGCAATCCCACGTGTTATACCATCATCACAACCACAACCACATGCTATACCACCATCACCAGCAACACCACCTTTCGATTAATGAAACATTGAAGATTGAATGCGTAAGTGTGTTTTGTGATCCTTTAGATTAAATAATCCTTATGCATTTTCAAAATTTAAAAAGTAATAATAATATACAGAAAAAAATTCATTATAATTTATAGAGGGATAAAGGAAATCTCAATCCATTCAATAATTGGCCTTCGCTGATGAAAATTTCGCCACTTTCAATCTTTTCGGCCAGTTCCGTACCATATCTAAGGGTAATACCTTTCTTTGATATATTGAAATCAAATCTAATCTTTCAATGGTTAGGAGCCATAAAGAAACTAAGTTATGACTTTTCTTATATATTATTATTTCTTTTAAAATATAAAAATGCATAATGCTTCTTTAATCTAAAGGATCACAAAACATACTTACATATTAAAATTGGTTTTTTTTTATTTCTGATTTTATGGTTTGATTTGTATTTATCATGGGTTTCATTGATTCTATGTGATTATGAACTTTTGAAGGTTTAAGTCGTAATCCTAATTTGTGTGTTTATGAATCTTTAATTAATTTTCTCCAATTCATTGATGTTATGTGACAAATACAGGATTCTTTGCAATCTACTTTATTTTAATTTTCTATATATATGTATATATGCTATATGTGGTTGTTGAATAAGGATTATTTTTCATGTTTTTTGTTGTTGTTGTAATTCATTACCTATGTTTGAATCAGTTTGTATCAATAAACTGAAACTTGTCTTCGGTGAAAATCGATTAAAACCGTTACCAAACCGGACCAACTTAGTCCAGTTTAAAAACGAACTGAGGTTTGGTCGGCTCGGTGGCTGGTTTTGACAAAAAACCGAGCCAATCAACCGATGTGCAGTCTTAATCCATAGTGTCATCTGTGTATGGTTTATATCTTTCATTTCATGCCGAATAATGTGCTTTAAAATTTTATCAGTATCCTCATTAATGATACAAGGGTCGATGCAATTTAAGAAACTACTATTTAGAAAAGGACTGGTTCTCATTCATATAGGATTGAAATGGCTTATCCATAAGTCCTCAAATTGACCTCTATCATCATAAATTGATCATTATTCAATTTTAGGGAGCTAATGTGATTAAAAAGCTTCCTTTTATTCACTGAAGTGTGATAAAAATTAGTTTATTTTTCATAGCTTGTAATGTACTCCTATGTTGATTCCTGAGAATATAAATCTTTTTGGACCTTTTGCCCGTGCTTTAAATCGATTTCAACTTACCTTATGGCCTCAATATTCCGAACAAACAATATTAGCCTGGCTATTCAGAGATTGAAGTTGATTACTGATAGACACATTTTAGTGTCTAGTTTGCACCTTAGTTTCTATTAAG
>JAJJMC010007665.1:4424401-4439652 GCA_023531435.1 Papaver californicum
GAGAATCGAACCTTTTTTTTTTACCACTATATAAAATTACATCAATTACCAAGAGATTTAACTTTGTGATCAATGTTACCAAAGTTGGTGATGAAATTCCAATTTCTAAAAACATTTGACATTCCTAAGTCTGTTAACCATTTGGTTGGCAGGTGATCCCCCTTATATTAGAATAATATGCATTCCTTACAACCTCATAAGAGGTGCAACCAATACTTTTTCTATATGGCTTTTTCCTATGGTAAAATTGAGATCAGGACAAAAATAAATAAAGAGAAATAAATAAGTGTACGAACCTCAAGGTGTTCGAACACAAAAAGGGAAAAGATACTGTGTTTTAATTTATGATAACCCTTTCCCTTTTTCTTTCATATATCTTCTAGGTGATTTCCGTCAAGATTCAGGACAGATTCTGTCAAGCTCTAGTGAGCTCAGGTTTGCTCCTCGGAGAAGATCTAAGCTACTCATGTTATTTTCTTTCTAGGGTTAGCTTTAATTTACTTAGTTCAGGTCGTTTATATCTTTATTTCAAGTTTTTTTGTGTTTATAAGGTAAGTTTAATGGTCTTGTTGCTGGTTTCCGGTTTTTTCATGTTGTTCATCGGTTCCCTTATATCGATTACTGACTATTTTGCATCTCTTTGCACCTATATGGTGTTTATTGATGACTTTTGGGATAAATTTTCAAATGGATTCAAATTGATTGAAGAACTTTTCCGGCAAATTCTAGAATTTCATGAAAGAAACCATCTAGGGTTTGGGAAATTGATGTTAATCACTAAAAATTGAGAAATTACTTCTCAAGGAAGAAAATCTATCTAAATAGTTTGAGTTACTCCAAACACCATTTTTTCTCTGAGTCATCGGTCTTCTTCGAATAAACAAATTAGAAACTTGACCAGTTCTCCGATCTTTTTCTTTTCAGTTTACTTGTTTGGTTTCTTTTATGGTATTTTGATCAATGATATAGGGGTTTTAGCCCCTTGAAAATCTCTTTTTAGTTAACAATGTATGAGATTTGATGTTTCCTAGCAAAGATAAAAAAGTAGAAGAAAAAAAAAACCTTGATTTTATACGGTGAAAGACGACTTAGTCACTTTCTTTTCCCCCCAAACTATTCTTAACCATCTCATCCGGCTCATCAACCAAACATACCTCGAATTGAGAGTGGATGGCCGTCTAAGTAAGCTTCCTGTTTTGAGGGGTATCACGATAAACATCTTGATCTTTCGAGGCCCATTAGCCTGAGCTTAGTTGACATGAATTCCGTCAGGTAAACAGGCAAGTCTCACCCATACCGTGATTATATTGGAGTTGTTTCACTGTTTTTGTTTGATAAATCAACTATGAATACTAGGCTCACAGTACGTGAGTGGCAGTGATGGTGTACGGCCACCTAAAAGATATGCGGTAAAGTCTTATTTACAAGTTGCAACATCATCAACTACGAATGCCAGACGCAAAACTGCATATTTCTCGGATCAAAGAGGCGTCAACCACTTAATATTTGAAATTTTGAAAGGATATCTATGATTTCAACGGGTAGTTTGATAATGCACGGAAAAACTCATTTAATATCACAGAAATAACATCATTTATTTTTGTGGGAACACATCATAGGCACACTAGTTGGACTTTTGATCCAATTTAATCCCATGCGGGATCACCAGGACTGAAATGATCCAACAGCTTTTGGTTGATGATATGAATGAAGGGAGAGGGCTACAGCCTATATGGAGAGAGCTGGCGGGTCCATCCATCAAAGAAAGAAAAATGGGATTACCTTATCTTATTTAGTATGAATTGTTTCAGATTGAATAAAACTTAATCTACTATCTTCGGACTATCACTTACCAAATTCCATGGCTTTGAAGTCTACTAAGTGCTATCGGCTAGATCCCTTTCTCTGGAGGGTTACCAAGGTTTTTATCTCGGTCGCTAGACTTCCAACTAAATTTCTAACCTAGGTACGCCGTACGTCTGGTGGAATAATATCTCCAGATCAATCGGTTTTTATTTTAAAAAAATAAATTGTTGATAATATAATAATTGTTCATAAAGTCTTATATAACATGTAGACTAGTAACACAAAAAAAGGAATTTCTGAAATTTGACCTTTTGAAAGCTTTTGAAAAAATATAATAGGATTTTATTATTAATATTAGGTATCACCCGGGCCTATGTCCCGGGCTCAACTTTTTTGGAATATTTTTTTCCTTTGTGTTTATTTTAAGGCCCATTGTCATGTTATGGAACTAAGCATGTTTGTCTGGTGTTCTGAGATCTGGGCTCAATTTTTACAGTTTTTTTTTTATGTCTTTGGTGATAACTGATAACCATGTTATGGCCCGTAACAATTTTACATCTTTCCATCACTTGCAATGAGATAAGTTATCAACCCTACTATTGCAAAGAAAACATCGGTCAAAATGCTACCCTATTTAGAAGTCCGGCCGAATACAATTGATTCTTTGTACCAAATTGTACTTGGAACTAAGCATGTATATGTATACAATAAACGTAGGTACATGGATTTCCTAGGGTTTTTGAATATATTGTTTTAACTTGTGTTTGGGAGACCCTATATAAATCGACCTGGGATTATTGAAGAGTAAGCAAAGACAAAGTAAATCGTTCAAACCCTAATCTTTTCTTTTGTTTTCTCGATTTTGGTCTCACAAAAATGGGTTGCTTTGGTTATAAAATTCTTGTTGTTTCTGATGGGTGCTTTGATATTGTGAGGAGACAAAGTTTCATTGATGTTCTTCTAAAAGACTATCACTTCGATAGCAAAGATTTATGTTTGATTCATCCAAGATACTCTTGCAGTGTCTTTGTGCTGTGTTTCAAAAATCTCATTGATTTTAAGCTATTGATGAAGAACGATAGTATAAATGTTGATGGGAAATGCGTCACTTTGGTTCAACTGGAGTATGGGTGCAGCTGTGTTCGGCAATGGAATGAATACTATTTGGGTGATGACGGTTGCAGCTCTACTGTACCTTGAATTATTTATTTTGTAGTAATTGTCTTGTTTTTATTTTGTTTAAAAAATTTAAATTTAATGTAATGGAATCAAATTTGGGAAATAAAATTGTTCTTCTTGTGTCGGATGTTTTTCTTCTCCTGTCTCATGTTTCCTTGTATATTGTTATTGTTTAATTTTACTTTTGTCTTTTTCATGAAGTTCGACAACCTTCATATGATATTCTCCGGATACATCGCTATCAATAACAAAAAATTTGTTGAACTATGAAATCTAAATTTTCATTGTTCGTTAATGAATTTGAACATTCTCTTTTATCTTCTATAAGTTCTGAAGTTACAAGGATCAAATTAGTCGAATATTTTAAAGTACCAATCCTGCAAACCATGAGGTAAATATCAACTCCATAGCCAATATTCTCTAGTCTGCTGCCAAGTAACTAACTAAATAATGATCTAAGCATGATTCAGTATATATTCAATTATCTGTCTATCTTTAAGTTTTTCCATAAAAGAGAGACGGTACTTGAAATGGTTTTTAGAGACAAAGATCGAACGACCACAGAGTAACTTTTGTTCTCATCCAAGAGCCAATGTTATACTAAAATGAGAAACCTAGGTCATTTGCATATGCATGTCATGGTCAATGTGCTAAACTTGAAGCAGCATTCAAGGTTTAGTATAGTTAGATTTTGTCATTTGAGTGAATTAATTTTTATTTTCCTAATCCAAGTAGAATTGGTAATTTAATCTAATTTAATCCTGTCTTTCCTATTTGAAGTATATTTTCTGTTTTAACAATTAAGTAATTAATTATCTCTTTGGTGAGATACCACTTGAACACGTTTTTTTTTCGCAGTTGAAGATAAGTGAACTTAAAATTCTAGTATAACTAAATCACGAAGCGTTAGTAAATTGTGTGAACAAATACTTGGTTAACTGAAGCTCTTATTGTTCAGGTAGCAGTGGTTTGTTTGTACGTGCTTGTGATTAAACATGTAGCATTTTTCCTTATAGAACAATATGAGAAAAGTGTAAATTGAACCCAAAAATAGATTGATAAGAAAATAGTACAATGATAAATTAAAAAAAAAATCTAAACAATTAAGTAGTCCTAACCATCTTTATTATTAACGATTAATAACAGAACTTGAATTTACTCACCACAACAGTAATGGTTACGTTTAATTTTTGATCAAAGCTTGTAACTCAAACAACTCGTTCAAGTTCAAATTGGATGCATAAAATCTAAAATAAAAAATTACATCATTGATAATAAGCACCTGGATAATTTAAATAGCTAATCATAACAATAATATGAAATTGTCTTATATCTGGGACTACAAAGTGTTCATAAATTATTCTGTGTAAACAACGGTACCTTGTGTTATTTCCTTAGATTTGGCCTACGTCCGCTGATCCACCTTACATAGAATTGGCTCTCAGCATAACCATTATACTATATGCTCTTCTCTTACGGGCTTTTATTAGTTTCCGTTGTTGTTCTCATTGTTCGTCGACTTTGATATGAAACTGATTCCTGCGAAGTACGAAATATAATTATTCACAATATGTGTAGAATGTTTCTCTTTGTATGTAAACTATTTCACCACACCCATGTAATTTCTTAGCTTTGATATAGTAGTCGGTTAATTTCACAATCGAAAGTATTGTACCTCTTGCAGCCATTGGTCCTCCACGTAAACCATGAGCTCAAATATATCTCTGATCACCAATATTCTCGACCTAACACGTAGTTTTATTTTCCGATGCGGTACATTTTCAAAGTGTTCTCTATCCAGGAATTCAGTGGGAAAACCAAGATCAGGTTATATCATAGGTAGTTTTAGCTTTAATATGTCTTCGCTATAGTATGTTTGTTGCTTAAATTTTATGATATTATTCCTTTTGAAGTTGTCCCAAATATCTTATTTTTGGTATGCAGTTTTCCATCAAATCTTCGATGGTTGGCGTCAGATTCCGTGGGGAATGATCCTATACATTAGATAGAATTGTACATTTAGCTCCAGTCAAAATAACTGATCTTTAAAGTTGTATGAATACTTATTTTAAGAAAAACTGAATGAACCTATATCCATATTTAAAAATAAAACTGTACTTGATGTTTCTCTCCGAGTTTCTTTTCAGATCCTATCCCGAAACCATATTTACATGTACCTGATTCGTAATTAATAAGCCATAAACTTTCTTTCGTTTTTTTTCTGAATTTGCGCTGTGTAATTCTTTCGTGGCTCCAGATTTTGCCAATGTTGGTTTTGTACGCTTGTCTCGGGTTTTTTTTTTTAATTTGTCCAGTCCTTTTGCTTGCGCTCTGTTTAATTCTTCAGTCTTCTCGTGGACCCATACTTCGTGCGCTTGTCTTCTATCTTCAGATCCCACAAACGGGAAAAATTTGATCAGAAAATATTCTGAACGTTCTAATTCTCGGAGTAGTTGATCTAGCAAGCACATAATTTCATAGTTGATGAAGTTGAGTATTTGTTTTCGCAACACTATTGTTGGTAAACAGAAATTGTTTAGCTTTCTAGGGATGTAAAGATGAGTCTTCAGTTCATTACTATCACATGCATCTTTTGCGTTTTCACGGAAGTCAATTTCATTGATCAATATATCCATTTTTTGGTCCCATCCAAATAGTAAATCCATGCCTTCGTCGTTCATCTGTTATGAGCAATACAATATCCCTGAAAACTAAGCACGGCAAAATCCTTTGATATATATGGGAGTCAAAAATAAAAGAATTGAATATAGAATTCAATTTTTCAGTTTTACCTCGGGTGCGAGAAAGACGATATCCTTTGTATGTGATTGTAACTATGAAGGTGTATCTCTATGTTCTTTATATATACTTTCGAGACTTGATTACCAAGTAAATACTTTGAGTTATTTCAGGAATTTAATTGTGGCATGTAACAAAAATAGATATTATATAATATTAGGAATTTATTTAATATTAGGAATGTGTTTATATCAAAACTTAGAAGCAGTAGTCCGGCAGTAAATTGTTTTTTTACTTTGTTAATTGTGCAATTAATAGAAACGCATTGTTTAACTGATTTGATTTATTGGTTCAATCAATCTTATAATTCAACTTCCTCGTTTTAACCATTAAAAGAACCCTTAACAGTTTATTGATTACAATGAGTTTTTTTGGTAGAGTGCTATCATATCAACCAACAATGATGTATTTGTCTTGACTATTATTAGTATTTAGCAAATATAATAGATTGTATACTACGATGGAGGCGTAGAAACACTATAGGTTATTGGGGTAATTGACCCATATCTACTAAGCCACCAAGCATAATAAAAATGCAAGATATATTAGTGCATGAACAATAACAAGCTTAGGTTTGGTAGAATGCTTACAGGGTTAAGTGGTTTGAATTTGTAATACCTGTCTAAACATAGTAATGGAAGTTTTCTTTTCATGACTATAAAATCATAAGTAAATAAAACAACCGAATGAGAAAATCATCTTAAATTTAGTAGAGATGACAATTAATTTTTCTACTTGGCAGCTTCTTTTTGTTGAATTGAGGATCTTGGTAGACTTGAAATATGCTCTCTTTGTAGTCTTGTTCTAGTTGAGAATGGGGATCCTGGAACAAGCTCTCTTCGTTGTTCTCTCATGGCTTCAATTGAGGTTGGTTGATTAGGATATGCTGTACAATCCTCCACAGTTGCTTGAACTGAGTCACTGAAGTCGTCGTCACTCACCAGATCTATCACCGGATGTGAACTGATGAAATAGGCATTTGGTTCCCATATTCTTGGGTCATATTCATATGTCTCACCTAAAATGAGTATTATGGAGCCAGTTGGTGGTCTACGGTGATTTGCAACATTGGAACCTCTGACGCATTTCGCAGCTTTTGTTTTTATTGCTACTACCTGAATCTGCAGAAGATTATTGTTGTTCTCTGTCCATCTAGTCCACAAACAAATTACCAAAACAATCAAAAATCTTATCAAATAATAGAAAGGAGATATAGTTTGACCCACACACATAATGAACTAATATCATCATTATGGAACCAAAAATATAGGAACCCACATGATAATTTGAAAGTTAATAATTGAATAAATAATGCATTTGATATGAATAAAATAAACATAGTTTCATAGAACCCATTTGATCACTTTGTTAAACATCATCATCGAAATCTCTGTAAGTTTCAATCATCTCAGACCGAGCTTCAAGATAGGCTACATATTCGGGGTCAGAATCTGGTGGATATCTTGCAGAAGCACCAGCGTTAAGATGATATGCAGCTCGTTCAGTTAGAAACCGATGTCTAATTACGTCGGTTACTACAATATCATTTACAATCCTCACCATTTATAACTGTTAAATATATAAATCACAAACCAAATTGTTGGTAAAACACTAAAAAGAGAGTTAGAAATTTATGATTGCAAAATAGAAATTCGTGAAATAAAACTCTACAAAACAAACAAATGCATCAACACCATTAGCAATCATGTCACAACAAAACACTTTATTTGGTGGTGATTAATGACATAGCAGGCCGCGATCTTCTTATATCATGGTATCTATGTTTCAATTAGTTACACCATCATGAGTTAACCTTTCGTATTTGTACGATTATGTTTACTTATTGATATTCAATATGATATAGGCATGCCAAACCGAGAAGAACCCAACTTTATTAGGATTGTTAAGACTATAATAAATACATTTTTAGGTTTACCAACATAGATAATCAGTGAAAGTCAAACCTTATAAATCTAATCACTCGACATAGTGTAAGAAACTAACAAAGTGGACTTATACATCTTTAACAATAGAAAAATTGAAGAGAACTATTTGCTAGTCAATATCAGTATACCTTGATATTCTTGACAAATTGAACTTAATATAAAGAATCAGTTTAACTACCTGCACATGAAGAGAGAAATAAAAACAATTTTCAGTGATATAAAAAAGGATCAAATGTGTAAAGAGTTTTCTATTCTTCTGTAATATAAAAGGCATTAGTAAGTTAGCAGATTATAGACAAAGAAGAAAGTAAAAACTATAAAACGTTCGGAAAACCCATTCTTTGAATTAGGCTCTCTCCATCTACTAAATTAGAAAACCTAACTATTTAAAATCTTGCACTTCCAATCATCAAAATCAATTATTATTGTGAAACCCAGCTGTAACATTCGTCTTTTAATAAATTAAACAGAAATCCATTCATATCGTACAAACCCAAAATTAAACCCAAATTCATTCATAGAGTACGCAATCGACATAGGCCATAGAATTCCAAGAGCAACAAAACAAAACAAAACTGAGTTATTAGGTGGTTTACATATTGTATAAAAAAAATAAGCAATTCTGCAAGCATAGAATCAGTATAAATCTTAATTTTTTCTACAAATTCATTCAATAGTTCATGTTATGTTGTTCAAAAATGACATAATAATGTCAGAATTAAATAATATGTAAAACATGTGTAAATCTGAAATACAGAAGAAATGTAACATTGTGACTAAATTGGTTACCATAAGACATTGCAGTGCAAAAATAAACCGAAGTGCGGAAACCCCGTTAAAAGAAACGTGATATTGTCGATCCAGATGAAGCTATGCCATCCAGATCACTGATACACCTGAAATGTTTTTTTTACCTTTGATTCGCATACTTGAGATGAACTTTGATAAAATCAGGGTTAGTAAATAACTTAACTCACCATTAAGATTCAATACACAAAATTTTAGGCCCGTAACAACATTAAAATTGAATATACAAAATCCTGATAGTCCATTACCTGAAGCCTCGTTATCTAATTTGTAAATACCTTCTTTGTAGAACTGTGCCTCCCTGAAATGAATATAAGAATAGGACAAATTAATATAAACTTAAAATAAATAAGTGATTTTATTCAAGATTATTGAAATACACAGTAGGAATTTAGATCGTTTAATCTTAAAAGGAAATTTCATAGGATGAAGCAGAACAAATAATGATTTTGTTGGTTTCTTGGTTTTGTCGCTTAATCTCTATTAAGGGGTTTAAACCTAGGTCATATTGGTTGGACCTGGGTTAAAAACAAAAGGATTATTAAATTTTTAATGAATAAAAGCTTTTAAATGTGCATTGTTTTTGTCATTAGTTTTTTTTTCTCCTAGAAGGATTCAGACAGTGTATCTAGCAAAAGATATTGGCCACAACTAGGCTAGGAAATAATTCAACAATTCCTAAAAAAAGTTAATTAAAAAAATCAAATTAACTTATTTTAGAAAATTGAATAATTATTTTACAAATTATATTTACCGTAAAAATTGTTGAATATAACAAAAAAATGGTATAATTTTTCTTTTATTTACTTTGATCCAAAAATCATTTGTATATAAGGAATTCTTGGCAAATTATATGAAAAATCAAAAAAAAGAAATTGGGGTTGAATAATTGTTTTCTCGATTATACTTAGTTTTGTGGAAATATCAATTGTATATAAGGAATTAATTTAATTAAAAGAAAAGGTATTTTTATAGGTATCTAGACCTAATTTTAGGGTTTTATAGGTACATAGATGTAATCCTAGGGTGAGAATTGCGTGTGGCATTTTCTCTCCACAAAACGTGTAAGCTATTTGGAGCCTTGCATATACACGTATCCAACTATCCATGTTTGATGTCACAAAATATTTAACTCCCCTATTTAATTGTATATCTGTATCTGTTAGAAGCATGTATGTCAACCTATGTGTTAGAAGCATGTGTGTCACATGTCAATGGGCTTGTTGCGGGTGGGAAACACAGATCTCTGATTTCTACACACGTGTTGAGATTATTATAAAGAAGATTATAATGTAGATCTCCAGAAATTAAAATACATGTAATAAATAATTAAAACCTGCTTTACATAAAAATTGAATAATCGTAATTTTAATTGAATAAAAGCTATAAAGTACTACTTAATTCCGTTTTTTTCTGGATTAGTAAACAAAGTCCATATATTTGCTACCTAAGAAAGAAATTGCTTCTTCTTTTTTTTTTGGATATCATCTACCATATCCCATATTTCTCAACTAACTATGAAATATGTTTTTCCATGATAAATAATTCTAGTACGAAACAAATTTAATAGGAAACTGGTTCCTGCGTAACAAGAAATTTAATTCCCCAAAGTATGCATAAAATGTTTTTCTCTTAATATAAACTATTTTGTTGATGTCCTCATCTACGTCGATATTCTCACCTTCGTCAATATTTTCACTTTCTTTTTCCTTTGCTTTGATATATGTATCTGTCAATTTTGTTACTGAAAGAATATCGCCAATTTCAGCTATTAATCCATCCCACATAAGCGTGGGTTCATATATCTTTCTAGTTAACATTATTGTCGATCCGATACGTAGTTTGATAATGTGTTGGGGTACACCATCAAACCGTTTTGTATTTATGAACTTAGTGAGAAAAAGTCTTCCTGCGAATATCCTTGGAAGTTTCACTATCATTATATCTTCACTGTAGTAAGTTTTATTGTATTTATAACATTATCACCCTCACTGTTATCTTCGAAACTCGTCATAGCAGAGTCCTATCCATTATACACATATACATACAATATAAAAGTTAGTAATTAACATTGTTATTTCTTAATTTAAAAATATATAAGTATATATAGATAAAAATTCAATATTACCTGAACCTAAAAACATATCTGTATATTTCTGTTTTGTACTTTATAAGGCACAAAAAAAAGTCGGTGGTTCCCTTAAATTTGTATTCTATGAATTTTTATAATATAGATGTTTAAGAAACTTGATTTTAGTCAAAGATGGTGTGATTTGATCTATGAATGCATATCTATTGTCATTTCTTGTGTTCTTTTGAATAGTAGCCCTGGGATCCCTTTCAAACCAACTAGGGGTCTCAGGCAAGGAGTCCCCCTTTTCCATATTTATTCATCACTGCTTTCGACGGGCTATCCAAATTATTAATTCATGGTCAAAATATAAATAAATTTGCTGGTGTTAGGATAAACAAAATATGTCATGTGATTTCTCATCTTTTGTTTGCAGACATTTTTTATTTTTTTTGTAAAGCTTATGTGGTAGAAACTAGAAACTTGATCCAAAATCTTGATATTTTCGGGTTCAAACTATTAAATATCACAAATATGGAGTTTTATTTTAGTAAGTTTGTTCAAAATAAACATTGTAAGATGCTTGCCAGAATGCTTAAAGTCAAAAGAATGTCAAAAAATGAGAAATACTTAGGTACTCCGCTATTTTTTGAGAGGAATAAAGTCTTAACTTTTTTGAACCATTATTATAAAGAGCATATAAATATTTACATGGTTGGAAGGCTAAGTTGTTATCCTAAAAGGTAAGATTGATTTCATTAAATCTACTAATCTATCTGCTTATCCTAGTTATCAAATGGAAGTTCTTGAATTTCCTTAAAAATGGATAAACTTGATAGAATAAATAGGAAATTTTGGTGGAATAAAAATAACCCTAGAAAGGTTTTTTATACAAAAGCATGGAATAAGGTTTGTACTTATAATGATAGATCGAGGTGGATTAGGATTTAGAAACCCACATCATGTCAACCTGTCTTTGTTTTCAAAACTAGCTTGGAGAATGTTAACAAACCAAATGACCTTTGGGTTAAAATTCTTAAGTGTAAGTATTTTCCTAGATTCCATCTTTTCCATAAAAATAGAGATTACAATATGTTGTGGATTTGGGCGAGTATTAGAAAGGGTTTGATGATTGTGAAAGAAAATAACATTTGGAAAATAGGAAATAGAATCTCAATATAAACAAAGCTTTAGATAATTGGATTCTGGATGTTGGAATACAACACAATTGGCATCATGATGAATTAAAATGGGTCTCTAACTTTATTGATGATAATGAAAACTGGAATAAAGAAGTGATTGATTCTTTTTTTAGTCCTGATATTTAGTAATAAAATCAAATATATATACATAAATGTTAATAATCTTAATAGGCTTAGATGGATTGACAATAGAAATGCGGAGCTACTCAGTCTGCTTATAAAGTGATTTCCAATTAGTCAAATATTGGTAATGAAAAAATCTGGTTTTGAATATGGAAGATGAACCTTGTTCCACGGATTAATTTATTTGTTTCGAACATGATGGCTGATGTGTTATCGCTGAAATCTAAATTAACGCTATTTGTAGAAAACATGGACCCTTTTGTGTACTTTGTAACGCGGGTAAAAGTAAATATGCTTCACATATTTTTATTTCTTACGATTTCACTAGAGTTGTTTAGTTTTCAGCATTACTACAGGCCAATTGATTAACTTCAACAAATTCAGAATCTTCTTCAATAAGAACATATATGAAGAATTAGAACTCTATATCACTCAGTCTATAGGGGTTCAAATAATAGTCACTGATGATAAATATCGTAGATCTCCTCTTAATAGACGTAAAGTTAACTCTTTCAAGCCTATGTTGACAAACTGAAACAAAGGTTTGTTGTCTGGAAAAATAAGCTTCTGACTCTTGTTGGAAGAGTTACTCTTATCAGCATTGTTACTTTTTCCTCAAGCATCTACTAAATAAACTGTTTCAAATCACCAAAGCAAACCTGTCAAGAGATTAATAAAATACAAATGGATTTCTTTTGGGAAATGATATACACAATCCAAACGGTTATTATCCAAAAGTATGGGATTCTATATGTAAGCCAAAAGATATAGGAGGTTTAGGCTTCATAAACATGGAGTTACTCAACAATGCCATGATTACGAAAATAGGTTGAAGATTAGCTCAAGACAAGATCTCTGGTTTCACACTATGTCAGCAAAATACATCAAAAGCAAAAATATCCTGATTATGAACATAAAACCAAATATGGGTGATTCATGGATTTGGAAATGTATTCTTGAAGGAATTGAGAATATACAGAAGCATAGCAAATGGGAACAACATTAATATCTAGGAAAACAAGTGATGATACCAATATACATCTTACCAAAGCAGAAGACTTCCCTGTAGATGTGACACTGGTCAAGCATCTCATTGATGATTGAGGGAATTGGGATATAAACAAGTTGTTCAATCAGACTGAAGTTTTAGATATTCTCAAAACATCCACTCAAGACAATGATGAAGACCAAATCATATGGAATCTCATTGAAAACAGAGATTTCTCTGTAAAAAATTTATACAAAGAAAAAATAGATCAAAAATACAACAATGATGCTCAACTGACTGACTAAAGTAGGATATGAAAGATGGATATATCAAAATTTTCGTATGGAATCGTGTTCGTCGAATCATTCAAACAAAATGCGAAAACTGCTAGCATACTGCATTACATGGATCATACTTGCATTTCTTGCAAATGTGGGGAGGAGACTATGACACATCGCTTTATGGGATGCTCTTTTCCTATAAAGGTATGGAAAATTTTGTGTGTCCCAACTCACATTGAATTTCGCAACATGAGTAACTTTGGAGATTTGGTTAAATTCTTGGTTTCAAACCAATAATAACAGAAGGCAAAGGATCTCTACCTATTCCATTGTTTGCTAGTTCATATGGAAAGCTAGATGTGATCATACTTTTAGTAAATCCGAATTGAATGTTACTCTCGCAGTTAGGAGTATAAAGCAACATCTCTGTGACTACAACATGATCCATACCTTTAAGGATCATATTTTGAACAACCTTTATTACAGAAGAACTGATTCTTTTCAATCAGTACTGTTCTTTTCTAATGTTACAGGGTCATTTGGGTATTATTATCAGAGTATGCATCCTAAAGTACCTTGATACCCAAGTTTTTTTATACTGCACTAATTGCTTATATTTTTCAGGAAATTACATTAGGGATAGAGGATATCCAACATTCCACAGAAAGGATGGACTCTGGACAGAAGCTGATCTAGCTTTTGAATGGAGAAGAAAATGAAGCAAATGAATGTTGTTTTCGAAGCTGAAGACATGGAAACTCTTAGAAACTTCAAATCACTCTACCAATTTGCTATCATGCTAGTTATCAAGGTGGCAATGAAAAAAAACCCACCAGTCTTTTTTGTTCTGGTTAAGCTTCAGGTTATCCATAAGACTCGGAATAACCAGGATTTCAAATTAGCTTTAGTATGTAAGAACTTATATATTCAGTTTGCTACTAGTTGGCATGGTCAAACTATCTTTGAACTCTTTTGTAATTCTTCTGGAGGATATCTCTACCTTCTTAATTAACTTTGTTCAAGGCATCTCAGATGCTACTATGTACTCGGTTTAGGATTTGCCTAATTTTATAAAAAAAGAAAACTTATTTTATATATGGGTTATAGATAATAAATTCATATGTTACATATAAGAGAAGTCTTTTTAACTTCTAGTTTTACTAAATCAATTGATAGATGAATACAACCCAGGAAAAAAAAATTGCTCCCGTAGTTCGGGAGGATACTTGAACTAGCAGAATGGTGGGCGTCCGATCCTATGAGATATGACCTCATCAAACTGAGAGATAACCCCAGTTATCTCCTCATTTGAAGGACTAACTCAATCACGCCCCCACGTTGAATGGTGACCAAAACTCCCTATTTAGTTAAAAGTGAACAATATCCATCCATTCATATTGCTCAAACACACAAATACTAAAACGGCAGCGACCACCCACCTTACCCATAAGACTCGGAATAACCAGGCTTTCAAATTAGCTTTAGTATGTAAGAACTTATATATTCAGTTTGCTACTAGTTGGCATGGTCAAACTGTCTCTGAACTCTTTTGCAATTCTAACTTCCGTCTGGAGGATATCTCTACCTTATTAATTAACTTTGTTCAAGGAATCTCAGATGCTACTATGTACTCGGTTTAGGATTTGCCTAATTTTATTCAAAAAAAAACTTATTTTATATATGGATTATAGATAATAAATTCATAGGCTAGATATAAGACAAAACTTTTTAACTTCTAGTTTTACTAAATCAATTGATAGATGAATACAACCCATGAAAAAAAAATTGCTCCTGTAGTGCGGGAGGATACTTGAACTAGCAGAATGGTGGGCGTCCGATCCTATGAGATATGACCTCATCAAACTGAGAGATAACCCCAGTTATCTACTTATCTACTCCTTTAAAGGACTAACTCAATCACGCCCCCACGTTGAACAGTGACCAAAACTCCCTATTTAGTTAAAAGTGAACAATATCCATCCATTCATATTGCTCAAACACGCAAATACTAAAACGGCAGCGACCACCCACCTTACCCATAAGACTCGG
>JAJJMC010007665.1:4439662-4500778 GCA_023531435.1 Papaver californicum
GTAAGAACTTATATATTCAGTTTGCTACTAGTTGGCATGGTCAAACTATATCTGAACTCTTCTGCAATTCTAACTTCCGTCTGGAGGATATCTCTACCTTATTAATTAACTTTGTTCAAGGCATCTCAGATGCTACTATGTACTCGATTTAGGATTTGCCTAATTTTATTTAAAAAAACTTATTTTATATATGGATTATAGATAATAAATTCATAGGCTAGATATAAGAGAAACCTTTTTAACTTCTAGTTTTACTAAATCAATTGATAGATGAATACAACCTAGGAAAAAAAAATTGCTCCCGTAGTGCGGGAGGATACTTGAACTAGCAGAATGGTGGGCGTCCGATTCTATGAGATATGACCTCATCAAACTGAGACATAACCCAGTTACCTACTTATCTACTCCTTTAAAGAACTAACTCAATTACACCCCCACGTTGAACGGTGACCAAAACTCCCTATTTAGTTAAAAATGAACAATATCCATCCATTCATATTGCTCAAACACACAAATACTAAAACACTAAAACGGTAGCGACCACCCACCTTACCCATAAAAACTAAAAAAAAAAGGAAAAAAAACTAAAAAAATCTAAAACTAGGTCGAGGAGTTCTATCTATTTTTTCTTTTCAATAGCAACCAGAGAAGCAAGCTTCTACCATTCCAAGTCTACCGCCGACAAAGCTTAAGTTTTGGTTCGATTACAACAAAATGGGTAAAGATTACCGAGAATATAGAATTCTTATGAAAAGAACAAAGATGAGTTTTGGTTGAATTAGATGGTATTGAACAGAATAGGGAAAAAGACCATGTTACTGTCGTCGTTAGCTGTGAAGTAAATGGCAGAGAATAGAAGGCGTTGTTGCCATAAAAATTGAGAAGAAGCCTAACAGAGATAAGGAGAATTAGGGTGTTGTTGAACTTGAAGGGTGCTATTGAACTTGAATTTGATTGTAGTCGTGAAATCAACCAAAGAACCTAGATTGTAGTTGTTCAAACCAATGATGAATATGATGAGTTTAACGTGTGTTATTTAGATTGTGAATGAATGGGTTTGCGCTGAATGTGAAATTACAGGTTGAAAGAGAGCTAATACAACATCAAAATATCTTATCTTTTGGTTACCAACTTCACGCATAAGATGTGTTTGATAAAATATATGAACCACTATCAGCTTAGTTCACAAGGCTAGCCATGAGTCTGTTTGGTGTATTCGATGAGTTATAACATATTTCTAAAACTCCCTGTTTAACACGTTCACTAGGTTTGATTATAAAATTATTACCACAAGATTACTGATTGATTACCCACAAAATCAAAATTATTACCACAAGGTTTAATGCATCGCAACAACACCAAAACAAAAATTATCCTCGAAAATCGGTGTGTAACATGTGTTACATGCTAATTTTGTTAAAAAGGAAAAAATTTGATCGGAAAGTAACTGTCATAAAAAATTATGCTAGCTACATAGCATGGGCACAAATCTAATCGTTAATAGAGATAAATGTTGCTGATAATGGTGTTGACGATGGTGTAAATGGTGATGATAATAACTATAGATAACTATGAAATTGATGATGATAAAAATGGAATTAAGAATAGTGTTGTTTTTTTCTTTTGATCAATAATAATTGTGTTCTTAGTTGAAGGATTAAAGGAATGTCATCGAAACACAAGTTGTATGGTGGTCTAATGAAAAAAATTTTACAATCTTCATAACACTAATCCATTATTATTAATTATTTTCTAAATAGTAATCACCAATCTTTGATTATGAGCCTTGAACAGTTAATCTTCTGTCCATTTGCAATAGAAAATAATACAAACCATATTTCATCGTTTAAGCAATAACAACAAGATGGTAGCCGCATGTAAATGATCAATATGATTCACATGGATGAAGTTTGGAAGCAAATAAATAGATTAAAGTTGGGTGCTTTGGTTTGATGGGATATAAATTTTGGCTGATGATTCTTCTTCTTCATCAAAAAAAAATAAAAAAAAATAAAAAAAAATAAAATTGGCTGAAAGGTCATTTTGAGCAGATGCTACATCTAGCCCAACTATCTCAGAGTTTTGCTTTTGGCCAATTATTCACTAAGATAACCGGGGTTATTTCCCAGTATCTCATAGGATCTGATGCCCACCATTTTGCTAGCTCGAATATGCTCTCCCGCTGCCGGAGCAAAATTTTTTTCGGACAATAATAATATAAGAAATCCATTATAAGCATAAATGTGAATCATTTCCAGGTGAGCAGAGAGAATGTGTTAGAATTCTTTAGCTGCGCTGTATTATTGATATCCTAAATCAAAAACAATTTCTCTCCTCTCTCCTCTCTCCTCTCTCACTCCTTTTCAACAGGAGAAAAAGTTCACTAAGTTCAATCACCGGCAATGTCTTCCGGGTCAGATCCGATCCTTTTTGGGCCGGTTCTGAGTGGGATTTTCATTCCCTTTTCTTGTTGTTTTTAGGTAGATCTTCTAGCTAGTTTTTTTTATGTATTTATCTTAACATTTAGTACGTTTATTTTTATGGTGGTTTTATTTCTTTTATCAGAGAGGTTTATCTCGACTTTAATGGTCGTTTTTGGCTATTTTAGGTTTTAAGATCACTTGAGATGCTTTTCAACGATGGAATCTTCATCTTTTTTGTTTCTGGCAATGAAATCTTCACCTGAATCTTCATCAAGGATAATTCTGACGACGAAATTCTCATCACAAGTTCCAAGAGATTTGAGTAAATCATTCTAATTTTTAGAGCATTTCTTTATAAAGAAGAAAAATAAACAAAATGGTTGAAATATATTTCCGTAAACCATTATTCTACCCATTTGATCAGTTCTTATTCATGCTTGTATCGGTCATGTTCCGTTGATCCTTCTTTTTCTTTTATCAGATTTCTCGGTGTTATACTTATATGACATGCTCATGTTTCATTTTGTTCTTTAATATTTTATTTTAAACCTATTATAACCTTGAAGTTCGATTAATAAAAAAAGTTCCTTTAATTCAAAAGAATATAAAATAAATAAATAAATAAATACCAATAGGGTAGACCTATTTTTAAGACATGTATTATCTTCATAGAACGACAAAACGAATACTATAATTAAATTTAAATTCATCAGCCTGCCCCTGTGTCCCCTACGTGATCAATCGAGCAAAATGGTGAGCTAGTAGAAAAGACGAAGTTAGCATCAGTGACGGGTAGGTGGTACCTTATTTTTGTTATTTTGCAAGTTCTGCACTTCTGATTGACTCACACCTGTGGCATGTAACTTGGGGGCATCTTTAAATTTACTACATTTGACAAACTAAATTATGCCATGAGAGGAAATCAATGGAGTAGCAGCAAAATGGTTCCATATTACCCACATTTGACAAAATTCACCTGTTTCAAATCGTTGATTGTGATGTTGTTCGAACAAAAATACGCTTGAACAGGGCAAGCAAAAAACATTCCAAAAATAAAATGTTCAAAATAGGAATGTGAAAACAAATTCTCTTAATTAGATTGAGGGATTAGTTTCCTTTTTCAACCTATAAGTCAAGACTCGAGACTGAAATTTAGGAGTCATAACCTCTATTTCTTCACGATCTGAACCATTTTAATCTTCAATTTCATTAGTCGACAAAAATTCTTTCTAACTTGTACGATTTGTTTATACGTATATATCAAGGTATAGTATATTCCTCGTATTTTTCTTTTGTTCTGTACACATATTCTTCACCAAGATTATGAACAATCTTTGTTATATACTATATCCCAAGATCTTTACTGGGTTTTCTCAATCATCTTCATTTCCATTCTCTTCTATCGAGGAAAAAGGCTAGTAGTAGTACATAATCATCATAAGTATTAACGATAAGAAGAGAAGAAAAAAAATGGGTTCATTGTCTTTGTTTGTTACTCTGTTTCTGATTTTGAATGTAGCAGTGATTTGTAATGGAGGAAATCACCAGTAGTTTTATCAGGAAAGTTGAGAAAACTATTGATATGCCACTCGATAGTGATGTCTTTTCTGTTCCTCCCGGTTATAATGCTCCTCAACAGGTCTGCTTTTCTTCTAATTATTGTTGATGTAGTTAAGAATCAAAGATGTTATTAGTTGATGTTTAATGCTCGTGAGTGTGTTTGTTTTTGGGGGATAAAACCAATTTAAACCTTTTATTGCTAGTAAAGTTGAGATTTTTATATTCGCTATAAGTGTTTGTTTATTTGACTCAATCTCTAATCATGCGTTAAGTGGGTTTTGTTAGTTTCTTGTTGTTGATTTTTTGTGATTTTTTTTTATAGGTTCATATAACTCAAGGAGGTCATGATGGAAAAGGAGTTATTGTATCTTGGGTTACCATGGATGAACCTGGTTCAAATAGAGTGCTTTACTGGAGTGAAAAGAGCAAGGATAAACACCATGCCAGGGGTCACATGGTTACTTACAGATTTTACAATTATACTTCTGGATTTATTCATCATTGTACCATCAATCATTTGGAGGTTGGTCTTCTACCATTTCTTTTGGTTGCTCTAGTCATAGTTTTGTTCTAGAGTACTTGAAAGTAAGATTTTTTTATTTCCATGAAGTTGTAGAGGATATCATACTTGATTGTAATTCTGTTTATCGTCTTTGCAGCATGACACAAAATACTACTATGTGGTTGGTCTTGGCCTTACAGAGAGATAATTCTGGTTTAGAACACCTCCTAAAGTTGGTCCTGATGTTCCTTATACTTTTTATCTCATTGGTAAGCTTGTTTTCTAATCATTTTATTACTCTTTGAGTTGCTTGGCACTGCTTCAGCCTCCTATAATGTCTAATTACATTCATATGTAGCTGAATATTTTTTTTATCATATTTGAACTGATAAGTAAAAGCCTTGAATTTCTTAAGAGGGTGTTTGGTAAAAATTATCATTATCAATTATGATTATAGATAATCATAACTTGAAAAATGATTATAAAATTAATTATTATTGTTATAAATTCTAACAAACAACTTTTTGAGATAATTGATTATTAAAAAAAAATATTATTTATATGATAAGTTGTTTGGTAAATATGTTTTTCATTATCATTTTAATATTTTTTTAAATTAGAAATACACAAATTTAACCATGATTCAATACATCAACAATTTGATCATAGCTGATCTCAATATTTAAATCTATACATGGCATCGGCTATTTGATCTCTCATGTGGTTCATTTCACTTTTTCTTTGTTGATGAGCATACATACCACTAAATGTGGGTTTATCGGGCGAGGGCGTATCAACATCTATGACATTATCTTCATTTGCATAATATGCAAATAGTTCATCAGACCTGGACTCAATCCTAATAAAATTATGAATTGCACGTGTTGCTACTAAAATTTGTACTTGAGTGTTGTATGGAAATGAGGCTGGATCCCTCAGAATTGGAAAACGAGATTTGAGAACTCCAAAAATTCGCTCGATTGCATTCCTTAACGAGGAATGCCCAAAATTAAATAACTCTTTTGCAGTGAACCTTTTATTGCTTTCTCTTCTACGGTCGTGCAAGTGATATCGAACTCCTCGATATGGAGCGAGAAAACCAGGCATGTTTGGATATCCAGCATCAACGACATAGTACTTTCCTGTAAGTAAAAAAAGAACATCGAGTTAAGAATTCTTGGTCATAAATAGAAAAATCATATTCAAATTTTCATATTTTGATACAAATATGTACATGTCAAAGTTTAATGCCATCAATGTAAATGAACATACATACATGCTGAGGTATTGAAGAAAACCACACAACCAGGTATGCTTTGTAACAGAGCAAGACCCAATTAGATACAACTAATAAGGTCATTCCGTTGTCTCTCCCAAGGGATATGACAACAGAAACGTTGCGCCGTTTACTCCCTGTGATAAAATGAGGTGATACATGTGGCTCAGTTTAGCAAGTGAAAGACTGATACAGGAGATGAGATAAACACAATATTCCACCAGTGTACCTCACTCCCTTAGTCTCGAAAATCCACAGTTTACATCTTCACCTAATATTGTTGTTCGCTAAAGTCTAATAACATTACATACACCAGCTTGTTCAGAGAAAGCCTATAAGAGAGAAGGTGTGGAGAAAAAATCTGAAAGAAGATGTGGAGAACAAGGACTTGAGAAAGTCTGTAATATACTGTCCTCATTGTGTTACAGGGCAATATAAATTTCAACAAGCAAACCATTTACGTGTTCTGTGCACTCCTTCGTCAATCAAAGGAGCTTGAACACAACTTATTGTATGGACCACAGACTCTACAACAATCTAAGTTTCATAGAGAAGAATCATTCAACCTACTTGAACTACCTGAGTTTAAGATATTCTCATTCACAAAATTGGGGTTTCCTTAGAAACTATGTCTGAGCATAGTACCCATCAAGGCTATGAACAAACAATTAATTGCGACAGATTACTCAGAGTGAGGTGCTCAATAACGATAACATGATGTTAACCAATACTTATAACCAAGTGATTCTTTTAAAATGTGATCCTACTACACCTCAAACAGACAGCACCCAAGCACCTAAAGCTTAACTGAGTCATTCATGCTTCGGAAAAGTAGTAACCAACAACGCAAAGTAAAGCACAGAAAATTCAGATAAAAATGAACCCACTACATATGGTTTAAAATTAACTGACCTTAGGGGCATGAGGAAACATGAGTCTTCTATTACTCAAAGCTTCCCATAAAATTCTTGAGTCATTTGCAGACCCTTCCCACCCAGCATAAATATATGTGAACTTCAAATCAAAAGAACATGCCGCCATAACATTCTGAGATATATTTCCTTTCCTATCAATGTAACGTATTTGTTTGGCAAGTGGTACAATGACTTTAATATGAGTTCCATCTATAGCGCCAACGCAATCCTATAAAATAGGTATGGATATCTACAACATAAGTTAAAAAACGAAAAAAAAAAAAAAAACACAAGACAAAGCTATGATAGATATCATCTATGTACCTTGAACCATGGGTAATATTTAGTGTTGTTGAGAATTTCAACTGGAGTCTCAGAAAAAGAAGGAGCTTTTATGAGTTCTTTCGAAAGTTCCATGATAGCTCCCAATACTTCATTGAAATATCTACTGATAGTTTCACCGGAATGTTGAAATCTTTCTTGTAAATTCTGTTATGTTCATTGTGTCCAATGATGAGAAGAAAAATTGCCAACTGCTCTTCTATAGTAATCCATCGACTGTCATGTAACAATTCCCTTTCTCTTAGAATATGAGACAACCTTAGAAAAATAAATTTCTCCATGCGATACTGCTCATAACATCTACGTGGATGGCCGTGCAAAATCTCTTGCATGTGTTGATGTCCCGTTAGTATAGAATTTCTACAAGGTTCTTTGTATATACGACCCTTTTGGTTCTCAATAACTGCTCCAACCACAAGTAATAAGGTGCGGTCTTCAAGCTCTTCGTCGGAGTCCATACCCTAATAATTCAGTAAAATGTAAGTCAATAAAGCTCCAGAGAGTAATCTTTGCATTTAACAGACAAATACAAACAGGTTCTGGAAAGACAAACATTATATTTCAGGAAATCTACACATCTCTGAATCTACTATCAGTTTTTTAATTTACAGCAAACACCTTGGAAAAAGATGGAGGAAACAAAAATTTGTTTATAGACGGACTCAACCACAGAACCACAATTCTAAAGACTCAAAGAAAATCAAGTTTCTGAAATGGCCTAGGGTTTTCAAGAGAGAGACTTTGCTTGACTAATGAGTGACGATGAATTCAAATATTTGATTCTAGTTTTAGAATATAACTAGGATTTATTCCGTGCTATGCGACAAAGAGTTTAGCTGGTGTAGCATACTAATGTGCTTACCAACAGATAAGGATTTAACCAACATATAAGTGTTCTACAACAGATTACTCTCAGGCTGAATTCACCGAGGAATATCGCATTGTGATAACAAGATATACTATACAAAAAGGAATATCACTTTTATATGAGCATGGTCAAACACATAAAATGGGAAGGGTTCATTCTTAAGTTGTGAAACGAATCTTATTAACTCGCGAAGCTACAAATTTTGAGTTGCAAAATGCAGTAAACATGATGTCTACCTTGAGACACCCAAATGTTGCTAGACTATTCGGACACTGCCCATTGTGATAACAAGATAAACTTAAAAAGTATAGCTTTATTTGGTAATGATCGACAATATATAACTGCTCAAGAAAAAATTAGTTAAAATTGTACCACTAGTGCATAATTATGTATAGATTTATGATGCAGGCAATGTGAATTTACTGTATGTTGGAATCCTTTTCAAAGGATAAGATCATTCCAAACAGTTCAAAGGATACATACAGTAAATCTATTTCTTACGCATTTAAATCATTCCAATGAACCATACAGCCCAACATGGAATCCTGCCATATGGTTTGTCAGTCTTTCAAACCATCACTAAAATTGATTAAATAAACCAACCTTAATGTCCTAATGAAATTACTAATAAGAGTATAACACAATTCTTAACCATCTCAGTTGGTCACAACTTAATTGTACATAGTCGTAGATGATTTTGATTACATGAACATTGGGTTGCGTCACAGTGTCAAAAGCCTATGATATACAGACTCCCCATGGCCAACTGGTAGACTACCAAGCCCAATTGTGAACCAAACATATGTACATTCGATATCAATACAAGGGGGGTTCTGAATTTACTAGTAAGATCAGTATTCACTACTAACAACAGTCTTTGTGTCACAACATGCATAAGATTTTCACTCACATTGCACAGAAAGTAATCCAATTCACATTTCTAGGATTCATCATATTTTACGGGGTATAAGAGAATAATCTACCAATAAAATTGCTCAAAAACTCAGCAAAAATAAGCAATTGAATGCAATAGCAACAAGAAACTTAGCTCACTGAATCAGTTAATAAGTAGATTGAAAGAAAAGTACTAACCTGGGTAAACGAGATTGAGAAGAGGAAACTCCGGATTCAACTTTACCTACAACAGCGTTACATTGAAATACCCATTTATTAATTCTCTGAAAAGGGTAAGCCCCGGATCGTGAAATCCGAAAACTAGATGGATTTCTTTGTGTTCTAAGTGTAGGAGGAAAGGATGGAGATATGAAACCAGATGCATTAGCCATTTCAACAATTGAAAACACCACAAGTAATTATTAAAAGAACAAAGCTTTTAAGATCTTTAGCTCTCTCTATTTTAACCCACAAATGATTGAAATGGGTAAAGAGAACCATATGAAAACACAAGACACAGTTCAAATAGAAAGTGGATGATAAGATCAAGAAAAGATGAGTGGGAGAGGGGAGAAACAAAGAGAGTTTTAAGGTTTATAATAAAAGAAGAAATCGATAAATCCTAAAAATCAAAAAAAGTGAATCAGTGAAAACTCCAATGAACTAAACTCTTTTTTTTTCTTGTTGTTCTATTTTTCTCCATAGTAAAAAAAGTTAGGAAGTAGGTAGGCATACTCATCGTTCCTCGGATCCCAGGGTTAAAGTGTTCCCTATTACGAGCCTACTCAGATCAGAATCGGTTTAGTACATGATGATAAGTTCGTCCAATCCAACAGATGCATAGTATATGTGAAGATTTTGATGGTATAATATTGCAATCAAAGTACCTAAATGGGATAAACATTTCAGCAGTTACAATCATCATTACAAAAGCTATGTTTGCCATGAAATAGGTAAGCCAAGTTAATGATAGGGTTGTTCAATGATTCTTACTACTGGGTAAGGGAGTAAGTCACTTCCAACTAAATACATATAGGTCGGCATTATGTCTAGTACTACTGTGAGATCTATTTTAAATTGTTGTTTTCCCTTGCTAACCCTATGAATGATAAAAAGAGAAGAAGCAAGTAAAAATGCATGCACATTTTAAAATCATGAATGATGAACGTTAATTACTCAAGATGGAAAAAGGACTTACAACAATCGCCACCCGCTCCTGTAATAGCTCATCCAACTTACGTAATGGCAATCAAAGAAAGTGTAACCATCAGCTGGTGTTCACATCTGCTAAGAATAGCTTACCTCTCTTTGTTCCAGATGAACAAATCGCCTACAGAAGCAAACAACAAGAACATAGTCAGATAATTCTGACCTCAAAAACCATGAAAAAATTTTAGACTACACAACAAATCCAATAAATATGACATATTACAAAATACACAATGTACTAGCTAAATCACAAAGATTAAGAATCACATTCATAATGCCAAGTTACCAAAACCAAATCTATTAATAAGTGAATCCATAAGCAGTAAACCTACTGATTACTTAGCATCCACAACAAACAGAAACAACCAGTTCAAATTAAAAATTAAAAGACCATTTTGACGAAGGTTCAAATGACATAACATTATCCTAATACTCTAAGAACTCTCGCAAACTCTAAGACCCAAGATTCTTCAACCATTCCTTTTGATTATTAGGATCTAGTGACATAAAAACTTGTCTCCATCCGGCATCTTGAAACTTCTCTAACGCCGCCATTAGACTTCGTACACTTACGCCATCAAGAGATTGCAAATACTTGGTACAATTCGGTATGGAATAATGGTCCTTATCCAAATAACGTATTTAGCTTTTGTCGCATCAGCAATAGCAAACAAAGCTTCACTTAAACCAGCGGAACCAGCAGCTCTTTTAGTCTGACTATAATCATTTGTTGCTGAAGCTTTTCGTTTTCATCTTTCATTGGATTTCTCATCTTTCATTGGATTTCTCATTTGAACTTTCACTTACTTCCTCCACTCCAACAATGAACGATCCTTGCCTTGAGGACTTCGATGGAGTATCAATAACTACGGTTTCAGCGGAAGCATATGCATTAGAACCCGTTGCAGTTGAATCACCAAAAATGGTACACAAGTCTTCATAAATTGGGCAACCAATTGTCTTGTACTTTTTCTTATCCGGGTTTTCCTACATCAAAGCAATACAAATTATCTATTGCCCACAACAAATCACAAATAAAAATACAACTTATAATTACAACAAAGAGATGATATCAATTTACCTTGAGATATGCATCCCACACTCCTTCATCATCAACTATAATTTTTTTTTCTTCGGGATCCCATTCAAAACCACTAAGGGACATGATTTTCTTAACTTCATTGTATCTACCTCTCAATACACTGTATTTATTCTTAATTTGCTCCATAGTCAAATTTTGTTCATATTTCTTGTTGAACTCATCTTTGACTTCATTCCATGCTTCTTTCAAAAAAGATTTTGGCTTCTTACCACCAAGCATTTGAGTGATGAGAAGTTCACACAAGGTCTTTTCCATATTAACAGTCCATCTGGCAGTTTCAGTTGACATTCTATTGAATCCAATTGCTAAGAAAATTTTAGTACACAAAAATTAGTTTATGCCAATATCATTCTGAGTACCTTTCTTTCAAGCAGATTGTAAAAATAACCATTCCAATTATTGGAAAAACACCCAAATCAAGTTCACATAAAAAAAATAGATATCAACAACATTAATCGAAATTAATCTTAACCCAGTTCACAGTAATATCTAAATAAACCAAACAAACCCTTATTTTTAAAAATCATAAAACCCAAATTTTCAATACTCAAACAATCTAACACATACCTGTTTAGTCCAGAGTTTCTAGGGTTTGTTGTTGAAGCTTGGATTCGAACTTCTAGTAAATCACGACTGATGAAGAAGAAGAAGAAGAAGAAGAAGATGGGGTCGAGTGGTGAAGAAGATGCTTCTGCAAAGTGAAGAAGCCGAGAGGGAGGAAAAAATGAGAGGAAAAACACGATTAAAGTTTTAAGGTAAAAAACCGATTATTTTAATTTTTATAAACTGGTTTTAACTAATTATGAAATTAATTGATTTTTTTAATTTTACTTAAAATAATCCGTTTTTATAAATGTTACCAAACACCCCATAATAGATTATAAATTTGTATAACTGATTATTAGTTGATAACCCATTAAAATAATGGTTACCAAACACCACCTAAGAGAACTATTTGTTGCCAGGGGTAGAAAGAAATTTAATCTCATAAACTTATATCCATTGAAGGGTTTAGAATGATGCGGAATGAAATGTACATGTATTGATGTGTAATAGAACTTATATCTGTTTGTATATCTGTGCACATATGTATGTTATCTTAATTTTCAGTTCTCACAATCTACCGTCTGGGCGTATCTTGCAGGAGATCTTGGTCAAAGTTATGATTCCAATAAAACACTTTCTCGTTACGAATCAAGTCATTCAAAAGGACAGACAGTTTTGTTCGTTGGTGATCTCTCTTATGCAGATAACTATCCCATGCATGACAATAATAGGTGGGATACATGGGGTAGATTTATGGAGAGAAGTAATGCGTACCAACCTTGGATATGGACTGCAGGAAACCATGAGATTGATTTCCTTCCTGAATATGTAATCACTCTGAACCTACTTAAAGGATGATCAAACGAATTACATTAAGTCACTGGTCGATACTCATGCCTTGTGTTCTATCTTTTGATCCAGGCGTTCTTTATGTTGAAATATCTAGGTTTATTCATCTTTTGTGTCTTCTCTATGTAGTCACTACTTGTTTGATCTGAATTTGGGAATGGTGGTTTGATACAGGGTGAAACTGTACCTTTTAAGCCCTATACTAACCGGTATCCTGTTCCATATCGAGCATCTGGAAGTACTACTCCATTTTGGTACTCGATCAAGCGAGCTTCATCCTACATCATTGTCCTTTCTTCATATTCAGCATATGGTGAGATAAAATAACTATCCATATGCAGTTAGGCATGTTCATTTCTTCACCATGGAGATAATTTTTTTATCTCTTAGTTGTTAATTCATGTGTAGGCAAATACACACCTCAATACAAATGGCTTGAGGAGGAGTTTCCTAAAGTGAATAGGACTGAAACACCATGGTTGATAGTTCTGATGCACTCACCATGGTATAACAGTTACAACTATCATTATATGGAAGGTGAAACCATGAGGGTGATGTACGAGGCATGGTTTGTCAAATACAAGGTTGATGTCGTATTTGCTGGCCATGTTCACGCCTATGAAAGATCTGTAAGTGCATAATCTCGAATCTAATTAACTATATGAAATGGCTTTCAATCATTTCATTTGGTTCTCTAACTAAATATTCAGGGGAGAGCTACTTTGGGTTTTAAATCCCGTGCCACATCTTCGTGAACTAAATGAAAATTGTTTGCCTATCTCGCAATGAGGGATTCCATCTGTGTTCACTTCAAGAGTAGTATTATTCACATTAGCCAACACATCTGGATTCTCAGAAAAGAGTTCTTTTTTTTTGTCTGTCTGTACTGTTGGCATAATAAATTGAGTTCTTATCCAAGCACTCTTGGGATTACTTTTATTTGTCTAAGTTCATTGTGTTGTTGTCAAAGAGTCACATAGAGATTTGTAAAGTCCATCCTATCTTTATGATTTGTCAAAATGTTTCTTTGTATTTTGTGATCTCCTATCTATAAAAGGGAGTATCATGTAGTTCATTTTCATCAAGCAAAAAAAGAAAAGAAAACAAAGCAATACAGGAGAAGAGCAAAGCTCTCAAAGCTCAAGTTATCAAAATATCTTTTTCTTTCCAAATAGATCCTAGGCCTTCAAATTGGTATCAGAGCCTCGTTTAAAATGTCCAACAATCCAGTTTCTTTTATGCCTCGTTTCAATGGAGAAAAATTCGAATATTGGAGCAACTTAATGAAGCTATGTCTTGAATCTCAAGATCTTTGGAGTATCGTTCAAGATGGTGTTGAAACACCAAGAGATGAAGAAGATGATGTTGAAACACCAAGAGATGAAACTCAATTGACCGATGCACAAAAGAAGACTTCGAAAAAAGAGAGACAAAAAGATAGCAAAGCTCTCTTCCAAATCTATCAAGCAATCGAAGTTCCGATCTATGAAAGACTAACCAAGGCAAGTAGTTCGAAGGAAGCGTGGAAGATTCTTCAAACTACTTACTCCGGAAAAGATCAAGTGAAGAAGGTTCGTTTGCAATCCTTACGAGCCGAGTTCGAAAAATTGGAGATGACGGAAAGCGAGAAGATTGTCGAATATTTTACAAGAATCACTTCTCTTGTAAATCAAATGGCAATAAATGGCGAAATCATGGAAGCTCAAAGAGTTGTCGAGAAAATCATGCGAAGTCTACCCGAGAAGTTCGATCATGTTGTTGTGGCTATTGAAGAGTTACAAGACTACTCTTCGATGACATTGGAGAATTTACAAGGAAGATTGGAAGCACACGAAGCAAGAATACTCAAAAGGAGTCCTAAAATTTCTTCTTCCGATCAAGCATTAAAATCCTCAACTTCGGGAGGCCGTGGTCGTGGACGAGGTAGAGGTCATGGACAAACGAGAGGCGGAAAAACTTGGTCCAACAATCATGGTCAAGCCAATTCAAATGAGGAGGCGAAGGAAGAGGAGAAATCCGTCCAAAATAATTTTCAAAGAGGGCGTGGTCGAGGTCATACTACTTACAAAGGTAAAAAACCTTACATTGAGTGTCACTATTGTCACAAACCAGGACAGAAAGCCAATGACTGTTGGGAGAAGTACCCTGAAAAGAAACAAGAAGTCGGCTATGTGCATAAAGCCGAAAATTCAGAAACTTTACTAATTGCTTCCAATGGAGATTTTGGAAACACTTGGTACTTGGATAGTGGTGCTAGCAAACACATGACGGGAAACAAAAATTTATTTTCAAATCTTGTTGAAGCTAACCATGGGCAGGTTACAATTGGAGATGCGAAGTCTTACAAAATCGAAGGTGTTGGAGAAATTTCTTTCAAGACAAAAGCCGGAAAAGCCGAGAAAATGTCCGATGTGTTCTACGTGCCGGGAATGAAAAGCAACTTGCTAAGTGTTGGTCACTTGTTGAAGAAAGGATTTGATATCCGTTTCATGGACAACACTTGCATTATGAAGAAAAATAATCAACCCGTTGCAAATATCGGTTTGAGTTCTAATAATTTATTTCCACTCAAACTTGATATTTTGAATGTTTCTTGTTTCTTAACTGGAAAAGAGGATGTTTCAAAGTTGTGGCATGACAGATTTGGGCACCTCAATTTTCAAAGCCTAAAGGAGTTGGAAAACAAAGCAATTGTCCAAGGACTGCCGAATATCAATGCAATTGGCGAAGTTTGTGAAGAATGTCAATTGGGAAAGCAACACCGAGAGTCGTTTCCTTCCAAATCGAATTGGAAGACAAAGTCACCTCTGGAGCTCGTTCATACCGACCTTTGCGGACCTTTCCGAGTTCCATCTCTCGGAGGTAATCGATATTTCTTATTGTTTATCGATGATTTCACAAGAAAAGTTTGGGTGTATTTTGTGAAAGAAAAATCCGAAGCTTTCTCTTGCTTCAAAGATTTCAAGTCTCGTGTCGAGAAATTTTCTGATTCTCAAATCAAGAATTTGAGAAGTGATCGAGGTGGAGAATACTTATCTTCTTTATTTGAAGATTTTTTGTCGAGTCCATGGGATTAGACACGAATTGACGGCGCGGTATACACCTCAACAAAATGGAATTGCCGAACGGAAAAATCGGACGATCATGGACATGGTTCGGTGCATGCTAAAGAAGAAAAATATGCCATCTGATTTTTGGGCCGAAGCAGTCTCTTGTGCCGTTTATTTGATCAACCGGTCACTGACAAAGAGCTTGGAGGGTATTACACCAAATGAGGCGTGGTATGGTAAGAAGCCAAATGTGGTACATCTTAAAACATTTGGTTGTCTTTCATACTCACATATTCCGGATGCTGCAAGAACCAAGCTTGATGATAAATCTGAAAAATGTGTTTTCATTGGCTATAGTGAGAGGACAAAAGCTTACAAGCTTTACAATCCTCGAACAAAGAAAATTGTGATAAGCAGAGATGTTGTGTTTGATGAAAAATCCTCTTATGATTTTTTGAAAATGTCAGATTCACTAACATGGCAGGTTCTACTTGATGATGAAGAAGATGAATCAAAATCAGAGGAGGCCAATGATGGTGAAAATGACGAATCCCCAGAAAATTCACCATCACCACCACCAACAAAGACAAGGAGCTTGACAGAACTTTATGATGTGACGGAAGAGATAGACGGGCCAAATCAAATCTTCTTTGCATTCTTTGCAGGAGAAGACCAAATTTCTTATGAGGAAGCCTCAAAAGAAGAAAAATGAAATCAAGCTATGAAAGAGGAAATCAATGCCATTGAGAAGAATGGTACGTGGGAGCTTACACTTTTGCCTTCACACAAATCTTCTATTGGTGTGAAATGGGTGTACAAAACAAAGACCAACCTTGATGGTTCCGTAAACAAATACAAGGCGAGGCTTGTTGCTAAAGGATACAAGCAAAAAGAAGGTGAAGACTTCAATGAAGTGTTTGCTCCGGTTTCAAGACTTGAAACAATCCGCCTAATCATTTCTCTTGCTGCTCAAAGAGGATGGAAATTGTACCAAATGGACGTCAAGTCGGCTTTCTTGAATGGTTTTCTTCAAGAAGAAATTTATCTTGAACAACCACCCGGATTCGTGAAGAAAGGCGAGGAAGAAAAGGTGTACAAACTCAAGAAAGCTCTCTACGGCTTGAAGCAATCACCCCGTGCATGGTATGATCGAATCAATAAATATTTTCTGAATTATGGTTTCGAGCGTTGTCCTTTTGAGCACACTCTTTATATCAAAAGAAATTCGAATGGAGGTTTTATGGTGGTGAGTCTTTATGTTGATGATCTTATCTTCACGGGTGATGATCTTAAGATGTTAGAACATTTCAAAGCTTCTATGAAGAAGGAGTTTGAAATGACTGATTTGGGAGAGTTGCACCATTTCCTTGGCATAAATGTGCAACAAACGAAAGGAGGAATTTTTATTTCTCAAGAAAAATATGCAGCCGAGATTCTTAAAAAATTCAGAATGGAGAACTCAAATCCTGTTACAACCCCTTGCATTACAGGATTAAAGTTGAGCAAAGAAGGAGAAGGAAAGTTGGTGAATAAAACTATGTTTCGAAGCTTGATTGGAAACTTGATGTATCTCACCGCCACTCGTCCGGACATCATGTTTGCTGTTAGTTTGATCAGCAGGTTTTTGGAAAAGCCATATTCAAATCATTTGGAGGCGGCAAAAAGAATCCTTCGATATATAAAAGGAACCATTGACTATGGTGTCTTTTATGAGAAAAATATTCCTGTCAAGCTTGTTGGTTTTACAGATAGTGATCATGGAGGAAGTGTTGATGATTCAAGAAGTACTTCCGGATATGTTTTTAATCTCGGAAGTGGAGCAATTTGTTGGAGTTCAAAGAAGCAACCAATCGTATCTCTTTCTACTGCTGAAGCAGAGTATATTGCAGGTTCCTTCGCCGGATGTCAAACGATTTGGTTGAGAGGAATTCTTGAAAGTATGAATTTCAAGCAAAGTGGTCCTACAACACTCTTTTGTGATAATAACTCGGCTATTTCAATCTCAAAAGATCCAGTTCTTCATGGGCGAACAAAGCACATTCGTCTTCGTTTCCATTTCTTAAGGGAGCTTGTTCATGAAAAAGAACTCAATCTTGAGTATTGCAAAAGTGAAGAGCAACTTACGGATATCTTCACAAAGCCACTTGGAGGTCCCATATTTTCAAAGAATGTTGAAGCATTGGGAGTCAAGAGCAAACTCAATTTACGGGAGGCAATGTTGGCATAATAAATTGAGTTCTTATCCAAGCACTCTTGGGATTACTTTTATTTGTCTAAGTTCATTGCGTTGTTGTCAAAGAGTCACATAGAGATTTGTAAAGTCCATCCTATCTTTATGATTTGTCAAAATGTCTCTTTGTATTTTGTGATCTCCTATCTATAAAAGGGAGTATCATGTAGTTCATTTTCATCAAGCAAAAAAAGAAAACAAAACAAAGCAATACAGGAGAAGAGCAAAGCTCTCAAAGCTCAAGTTATCAAAATATCTTTTTCTTTCCAAATAGATCCTAGGCCTTCATGTACAAGTTATTGCCTTGAAAATTTGTAGCTTGATCATTGCCTAGAGTTCAATCTTAAAAAGGGGTCTATATGAGTAGCTAAAGAACTGTTTTTGCTGGATTTTTTTCGTCTTACAGGAACGTGTATCAAACATTGCGTACAACATAGTGAATGGTGTGTGCAGCCCTGTAAATGATCAATCTGCTCCTGTGTACATTACAATTGGTGATGGAGGGAATCTAGAAGGACTGGCAACGAAGTAAGATTTGTATCCAAGAGCATGTCTATGATACTTATTAATTGCTATAAGATTTATGTGTTCTGTGGTTTTCAATGTTCAAGGAAATAAATCATGTTTTGAGTACAGTTGAAATTGATGTATCTTTTTTTTTTTGTTGCAGCATGACAGAGCCACAACCAAAGTACTCAGCATATCGTGAAGCCAGTTTTGGCCTTGCCATTTTTGACATTAAGAATCGAACCCATGCATATTACGGTTGGCACCGGAATCAAGATGGAGTTGCTACATCAGCTGATTTTATGTGGTTTTTCAATAGAGTCTGGTACCCTGCGGCTGAACACCCGGTATCTCAATAATAAAATTATGTACCAAATCTTTTTATTGTGCTTGAAAACTAGAATAAGAGCAACCAACAAATATTGGAAATGATTATCCAAACCCATGATTCTACCCCATTAAAGTTCATAGTCTAATTTTGGGTTCCCTGTCATCACTGGCTGCATTGTGCACAAACTTTCTGTAACAATTTCTTCTTCATGGTAAATAGTACCAGTTACGCTTTTAATTTTATTCCGAGTTCATGAATATTTTGTTTCTTTTCCATGAAATCTGTTTTGACATGAACTTAAGCTCTTGCTTCTGAAATTCACTTTGGATTTTGTTGAACTGACTCACATTGTTAAACCCCAGGTACCAAGACATTTAGCTTGGTAAAGAGTTCATTTCACCAGAATCAATTACAGAGATTGAAGGTGTTTTAAAACTACAGAAAGAATGCAGATAATATTTCCTTATTTTGAGTCTGAGTACCTATTTGTGTATTCGTGTATGTTGATGTATGTGGCAACTTAAGGCTATGACCGATTTATGTACTTCTATCTAAGTGTATTTTGTGTAAACTTCATGAAATACTCAGCAAACACAGCTCAATTTACTATATATTTAACAACTTGTATCCGTGATTGTATAAAGTAAATTTGTCTATCTATTTGTGATTGGAATTTGTGGCAGTTCATATCCCCAGCTTAGTAAAGAAAACAACTCAAATTCAGCAGAATGAATCGGAGGCGTTGATGGTATCTAATCTGTTTATATCTTCTTTCTATACTCTTAAGTATTGAAAACAATTTAATCAGAATTTGTTATAACTATTGAATTTTCCTGAATAAGTCATTTCTGCATAGCCTGTCCCAAACCAGGATAAAGAAGGAGGGGATCGTGATAGGCATGACGAGCCAACAATTGAAATTTAGCTACTTTCTTATAAAATGAAACCCATAGAATTTCCTTTGGAACGTAGCCCTCTCAGCGACACGCCACATCAAAACCCGGGTGTGGTGTTAAATGAGAAAGGGTCGAGTCGTCACCTCCATAGTAGCACGCCATATCAGGAGATGTGTCTGGTGTTAAATGAAAAGTAAGGATCGGATCGTCCCCAGGATAGTGGCGCGCTACATTAACGTCTGGATGTAGTGATAAATGAGCGAGTGTCTTCCTACTCTACTCGACGAGTGCGAGGGGTAAGGAAGCTAGCCGAGGTAAGTAAGATTCGTCTAGGTAGCTGGAATGTAGGATCCCTAACAAAAAAATCTAAGAGAGATAGTTGATATTACGGTTAGGAGACCTGTAAATATCTTATGCGTGCAGAAGACTAAATGGACGGTCCAGAAGGTAAAGGAGGTGGTGGGCGCATGCTTCAAGATAAGGTACACAGGAGAAAAACGAAACAAAAATGGGATAGGCTTTTCAATAGATAAGAACCTCAAGAAGGAGTAGTCGACGTTAGTAAGACTAGGGGATAAGATCATCATATTCAAGCTCATAGCGGGTGATATGGTTTTGAACGTCATTAGCGCATATGCCCCATAAGTAGGTCTAAGGCTTAGTTTGATATTGTTGTGAGATTTATAAAAGCGCTTTTCTGTTGTGCATTGTTGTGTTGTGTTGTGCTGTGTAAAAAAAACAGTTAAACGTTTAGTAAACTATAAACTAAAAGCTAGAGCTGATTAAAAAAGTGATCAAATTGTGTTTGGTAAAATATCAACTTTAACAATCGTTGTTATAAAAATGACAAAAACAGATATATCTTTCAAAATAGTTTTATTTTAATTTATAAACTTTAAAAATAAATAAATATTTATATATTTACATATATTTGGTTCTTAATTTATATATGTATATATATATATTAGAATTATATTTACTAATTATTATAATTATTATTGTTAAAAAATATTATTTCGTATAGTCATATTTTTATTATTGTGATAATTTTGAGAGAAAAAAATCAAACTAAAATTAGACAATTATTTAATATTTGTTCTTATTTTTACTATTGACAAATTTTCTTATAGATTTTATTACATATATATTTTCTTGTAGAGTGAATACCAAGAATATACAAGCATTTATGAAATTAATTTTTTTTATTAAAATGGTATATAAAATATATTTTGAAAATTAAAAATAATAACCTTAAATAATATTATATGATATAGGAGAAGTAAAAATTGATTATAAAAGATTTAAGGGTAAGTTTTGACATTTATAAAAGAAGTGGGGATAGAAAAGAAATCGGGCATTAAAAATATGGTGGGCTATAGCTTCCGCTTTTAAAACTTTTAAAAGCTCCTCTTCCCAGCTTTTAAAAGCAGATGAATTTTGGAAGTGCTTTATATTAAAAGAACTTTGTAAAAAGTTTACCAAACACCAAAATGAAATATTATTACCATATATATGTTTTGAAAGTGCTTTTGGAAAAATAAAAGCAATACCAAACTCAGTCTAAGTGAGGACACCAAGCGGAAATTTTGGGAAGATCTAAATGGCATGGTTAGAGGTCTGCCTAACAATGAGAAGCTTTTCACTGAAGGAGACTTCTATGGCCATGTTGACGCAAGTAATGGAGGTTTTGAGAAGGTGCACGGAGGGTTTGGATATGGTGATAAAAACAAAGAAGGGGAAGAAATTTTAAATTTTGCTATAACCTATGACCTCATGATAACTAACACATTTTTTTAGGAAGAGGCAATCCCATATAGTTACCTTTACTAGTGACCAACACTTTGATCAGATTGATATTGTCCTTATTAGGAGAAAGGACAAACAAGAGTGCATAGATTGTAAGGTTATATCCGAAGAATGTGTTGTATCACAACACCAATTCCTGGTATCTGATTTTTCGACTCCGGATACGTGTTCGTGGAAGCTCAAAGGAGAGGCCTCAAGGGTGTTCAAGGATAGAGCGATGGAAGAAGGTTTATGGAACGTAGAAGGAGATGAGAATAACATGTGGGAGGAGATGGCAACTCACATTCGGAAAGTAGCTGCGAAAGTGTTTAGAGTAACAAGAGGAAATACACGTGAACTCAAAGACACTTGGTGGTGGAACGAGAACGTGCAAAAGACGAGAGAAAAGAGTGTTACAAGTGCTTGCATCATCAAAAAAGTGAAAATAACATACCGAGGTACAGAATGACGAGAAAAAACACAAAGAGAGTTGTAAGTGAAGTAAGGGGTCGTGCTTATGAAGATTTGTACAAGAAGATGGGCACGAAGGAGGGCAATAAGAACGTTTAATCTCACACCTTTTACACCAAATTTCCATAAAAAAATTCTACTCTTATTCTAATCTCCAGAAATATGGTTGATTCTATCTTTACTGTAGACGGAGATTTATCTCTTTGTAAAAATTATGTACTATACTACCCAAAAAGGGGGAGAACGACGACAAAATGGTTTAGTGGGTCAGAGTTATAGGGTTAAAATTCATGAAACCTTCTTTACTGAAACAGGTAATCCGCACAATCGGGATCGTACAACGTTGTTTTGTCGATTTGTAACTATAAGAAAACACGCTGAAGAATTTAAAGCTTTTGCTCGGGTTGTCAATCAATATCAAGTTAAGGGTGAAATCAATGATGAAGTTGTAGTGCAATCTCGAGAGAAATAGAAAAGATGGGAAAAAAACAATTACAAATACGAAGCTTATTTCCACATCCTTAAAAAGTTTCTTATAACCCGAATGAGATATTAGAAAGTTATTCTAATGTGGTTTAATGGGATGTAATGATGTTTATGTGATATAATTTTTTGAAATAATGGTTAGAAAATTGTTGTTTTATGGTTTAAAATATTTTTTTTATATAATGTGATTCAAGTAATGAAAAAATTGTCACTTCATTCAAAACAGACAATTACTTTTAATTATTACATTTATGTTAAAATAACTAACTAATTATTATTAAATAAACACTGATTTAAAGTTCAAATTAAGTAAAACTAATATATTAACTAATTAATTAGTTCTACATCATATTCATCATGATCTTCATTATCATCATCTTCACCAATTGAGTTAGATGCAAATTGTTGCTGCAAATTTTATTGGTTTCATTTTATTTTCATCTCCTCCTTTAGGCTGTTAAAATCCATTTCCCACATATATTTTTGTTGCTCGTTTATTATTGTAGTGTTCGCACTAAAAATCTTATGTGTTTTACAGACCATCACAATTTTTTTTTGATTTTGACATTGTTTTTTCATCTCCCTGGTCATGATTTTCCGGTCAACTGCTTTGTTTCTCGACGCTCTGTTGATGATCCATAATTTCCCTCATGTTAAAACCTTCAGAGCCTCATCATTTTTGGGCTAATTTTCTCGCAAGTCTTGTGTTGTTTCTCCCTAATTGTTTTCTCTTAATAACATTATTGACATTAAAGTTGGTATTTCTGTTTGTTGTGGTATCTGGCGAAGAAAATGGATTGTCTAAAGGGGGATGAGATGCTTGTGAATTTGATATTGAAGGAGAAAAAAATGTATGGTGATCTTTCAGGTACTTGCTGCAAATTTGCTAAAATATTAGGATTATATTTAGGCAACACTTTTAAGATATGGTAACAACTTTTGTATGAGAAACTTTTTCCGTGTTCATGGTGCCAATCTCTTCGATACTTTCGTTCCTGTAATTTACGAAAACAAATTAATGTCACATCATAAAGAAATTTTAAAATTTAATTTTAAAAGTATAACATGTTGTATAATTTTTCTTTACCACATCAACATCGACCTGAGCACTCTCCCGGCTTCGAGTGGCTTGCATTATCGCAGCAATATATAGGGCTACTTGAACATTGTATACAGCGAAACGACCTGACAACCCATTTATATCGTGATTATTGATGTTCATTGTTTGTTCTTGATATTTCTGAAATATATTTTCCCACATGGTATTACCTTGTTGTTGTGCATCGTTGATACTATCTTGTTTAAAATAAACATAATTCCTGCAAATGCATTTATCTTTGGCAACGGTAAATTTACCACTCCGAACTTTGTTCTTCTTACGAGATTGAGTTTCACATTGAGGTTGCGATTGAGAAGCCATGTTACAACAAATTAGAAAATGGTGAGTTGTAAAGAATGTGTGAGTTAAAATAGTAAATTTTGATCTATAGATTAGAAGAAATGTAAGTGATAAATTAAGAAGTGTAGAGAAGGTGTGAGTTGAAATGAGATTAAAATTGAGTATTTATAAGGGATGAGTTTTAGACCGTTGAATGATTAATCACTGAACGATATAGTTTACACCGAGTGATAAAGACTATGTCGCTGGCGATATAGAGATTATCGCGTGGTGAAGTTTCTACCGCTTTAGTCTTCTTCTCTCTTCTCTAGCACAAGGCCACAAGCAATCAGCATAGCACCACCACATCACAATTACCACCTTCCTCTGAACTAAATCACCACCACGACCACCTTCAATCACATATTTAGGAGAAGCTTCTACGACCACCTTTAATCTCCATTCCTCCTCCAAAATAGTAACATGTAGCCCCTGTTTTTTGTTTTGTGTTTTCGTTTTTGATTTTTTTTCTCTTAAATCATCTAGGTAATTTGTTTATTTATGGATGATATATCATTTTATTTTCTTCCTGTTCTTCCTCTAGATAATTTATATAATTGGAAAAATAATACGGGGGCTGTTCGAGTTTGTTGTAAATTAAGTTATTTGAGATATATTTTCGCTTTGGGTTATGTTTGATTTTGTATTCTCTTTACTAAAATTATATAAAAATTTCAAGTTTAGATTTTTAAGTGTATTGGGTATTTACAAAGTTACATAGTTATGATGTTCATTTGAAGGATCTGCTTTATGCTGTGGTTGAATGTTGATAGTTCATTGATTGTTCTTTGACTAGTATATGTAAATATCAAATGTGTGATGTTGTCTTTGCTTTGCATATTCATTTCCATGGCTTATATCTATGTTTTCTTTTAGGAACTATGGATAGTGATCATGTAATTATCGAAAAAGTCAAGTACTACGTTTGCAGTCTTGGAATTTGGGAAAATAAAGGGATGAGGTATTTTGAACTCAACGATGGTTCTCAGGTCTTTTAATTATCCATTTTTCACATGTAGTTAATAAAGGTTTTTCAATTCTTTCTTATGAAAAGTTAACCTGTTTTATGTTTAAACTTTATAGGTGAAGCGGGATAATAGTCCTTGTTTTCGGGTTAATACCTCTAAGAGCGTCCACGGTCATGAGCTGAATAAATACCAAAACCAAAGAGTAAATACTATTTTTTTTTTGTTATAGTCCATGTAAAACGCAGCGGTAGAAGAGTAAAATTTGATCAAGCGGAATTGACAGTTGACCTTGGGCGCATGTAAAAAGAGACGTCTGTTGGTTGGTCGGTTGCATAGTTAAACACTTGGTTAGGACGGATGTTGTATCAACGCTTAAAGAAAGATGTAGGCCTGCATGAACGCTTGATGATATATGTTCACATAAGAATACGCGCAAATGACAAGCACATGTACAGAGAAACGTACGATAAGACGTACTCTTAACCCTACGCCTGTGATACCAAGCGTTTGTATACAAATACACTCAATGAACATTATCATTTTACATCATGTACAATTGGTAAAAGGGTATACCTAACATGCACTAATTAGCATTAATTTAAAGTGGAAAAGAAAAACATGCGAACATAGAGTTTAAAGTTCTTATACTTGGGGTTGGGTTAAACTTGATTTAAACAGTACGCAGCTTGTTGTGGTGATTCCCATGCTATGTTTCTCTAATTTCCATGTGTTAATATCAGCTTAAAATTGGTCATCATTTTAATCCGCCAATTTAAAAGAAAATAAAAATTGCTTATTAGAAAAAAAATACAACCATAGTTGTAATACATAACAATTTAAATTTGAAGTTAGTCTGATTAAAAACAGAAAAGATCACAAGCGGAAATTTGATAAACGTCCAAGATAGACGGACACCAGATTTACGCTTCATGACAATTGACAAGCGTATAATTAGGTGAACGTCCAGTGGGGCGTTCTCTTATCTGAACGCCCATTACAGGCGTTAGCTTCTGTTTGCGTCGGATCATGAGAGTACTCCATGTGGACGCCTTGAATGAGACGATCGCTACCTTTACGCTCTAAGAGCATCCACAGTCATGAGACTATAACCTGGACCAAACCCAATTTTAATCTTTGGTCCGTCCAAAACCAATCACAGTGGGGCGACTGTATTTGGGTTTTGGTCCAGTTTTTTTACTGTTTGGGATCTAAATTGATCCCAGGACTGGACCAAGCATGAATATGGTGGAGTGTGAACCTAGCCGTGCGCCTCGTGCCAGGCGTGAACCTAGTCGTACGTCTCGTGCCAGCGTTAACCAGCCGTGCGTCTCATGCTCCAGCGTGAACCAAATAATCTTCTAATCTTCTAATCTTTAACTAACAACATGTAATTAAAGAAACAAATAATCTTCTAATCTTTAACTTTTGATGAAGCATAAGCCTAGACCACCGCCTGATGAAGAACATAGTGGCAGGCGTTACTCTAGCCAACCATTTCATAAAACAGGTGTATGGCTAAGGTAACGTCCGTATTCATGATGCACACGAACCAGTTATGCGAGGGAGAAGAGTCACCAGGCGTATGGCTAAGGTAACGCCCCATCAGGCGTTAGTCTGCACCCACGCCTGTCATTTGGGCGTGTTGTTACGTGTGCGTCTACTATCAGACGTTCTTCTGTGCTGCGTCTCCCACCGAGCGTTCATCCAGTGTGCGCCCCAACCAAGCGTTTTCACTGGCATACACCCATACAACACCATTCCAACAGACGGATACTTACATATGCGCCCAACGCCAGCCGTTAACTTAGTCTTCCGCCTGATCAAAATTTACTCTTCTCCCGTTGTGTTTCAGGCGGAGAATTACCAAATTTTTTTGGTCTTTAGTCTTTCGGTTTACTCTCATGCTTGTGGAAGCCCTAAGGGCTCAGAAGCATAAACTACTTTCTCTCTTAATGGTGCCATCATTATGGGAAGAGTCATAGTAACTGGTATTTATTTGGTTAAGTGTAGTGTAATTGTAAATCATGTAACTGAATCCATGTTTAATTGTTGGTTGTTTTCTGTTTTTCAGGCTTGAGACTTCTTGGATGGGAAGAACAGGAGGGATGGGGAGAACAGGGGGTCAAAAGGTTTTTCAAGATCGGCAAAGAGATGGCTTTCATGAGACACAGGTAATGCAATTATCTATATTTGTAGCTATCTGAATCAAGATACTTCAGCAGTTTTTATAATTGTTTAGCATTCTCTTCTACTTTATAACTTCAGTACATGCTATCTTTGTAATATGCCGGACAACTTGATTCACTAAATAGAAAACAATTTCATTTTTTTTTTGATTCTTGTTAATGAAATTTGAAGAAAAGTTCTCGCAAGTACCTTCTTTCTTCTTTGTTGTTCCACCAAATTTTTTCTCCTCCTCATTCAACTGATTTACAAGTCCATCTCGAGCAAAGAGGAACTTTTGGTTTTCAAACACATCCACTCTCTAGATTTGGCTAAATAGTTGGCTTGCACTAACACAGGGTTTTTCTTCCAATGTTTGATAACGTTTCTCTTTGATAAACTGTGATTTCTATAAACCGTAGAATGGGTATTTGCATCTTCATTTGGTTTTATGTTTATATAAATGTGTAGTCGAATGTCTTGGCCAAATCGAAAGAACATGAAGAATCCTTATATGTTTACTTGTTTTGTTTGCTGTGAGTGAAAGGGACATGCATTTTCCTTCCATATCTATGTTAAGCTGTTTATGATTTGGTGGATTCTTAGTGAAATTTTAATCCTTGACTGACCGTATGGGTTTTTCTATTGATTATATGAAAAATCTCATTCCTTCAAAATCATGGTCTAACTCTCTTGATTATGCTTTTTCTAATGGGCAAACTGCATGTAACTATAAAACTAATTACGGGAGTTAGCAGTTGTAAATGCACTTAAAAAGTCAGGTGCTACTGCACTTACATAACCATAAGGAGGTACTACTGCACCCTCCAAGACAAGAGGTGTTACTGCACCATTCGAGATAGGGAGCGCCACTGCACTTCCATAGTTCCATGTGCTAAGGGACTTACATGAAAAGGAGAAGTTTCTACACTATTACACAAAGAGTAGGAGGTTATAAAACACTTACAAGACTTAGAGGTGCTACTGCACACTTTAGAGAAGCTGATCTTATATTGATTAGAACTCATTACATATCATATGATATTATAGAGAGATTAGGATCTGTAGAAGTGATCATGGTCGTGGATGCTTTAGATATTCTTCCTAAAGCGTCAGCAACCTTGCTACCGTCTCTTGATGGTGTTTTTCTATGAGCATTTTGTACTAAAAACCTTACTGTTTGAATTGACAGGCTTAACTTCCTTTTGCTTTAGCTTGGATTTATTTGTTTGTCATCTTAGATTTAAAACAAACTTTAGCAAAAAGGAAGCAGTGGGTACTTGAATAGTTACTTGATTTATTTATATCAATTTGAATGTGTTTGCCATATAATTTCACTTGAAGGTGTATTGCAGCACTCTCCTTGGTGATATAATTAAAGAGGATGAAGATGTCTTCACCAGAACAATTCCAAACTCCATATATGAATATGCATCTGAGATAGATATGGGCCCCAAGAGGACTTTAACTCACCAATAATGGCCGAGTGTCGTTGGCTTAAACATGAGGATATGTGTATTAACTTTGAGAATATGCTTCTTCTCGTCTACCTACTAATATTTTTGTTTTTTACTTTGGTTTGTATACAGCTTGAGGAGGTCATACAAATATTGGAGGGCGAAGCTGCTGGTACTCATCGATGCGGCTTCATGTATTGAAGATTGGGAGCTTCGGAACACTGAAATGTTCAACACTGTTGAGAGAAGAAGATATGAGATTGGTAAGCTTATTTTGGCGAAGACAGTACAAACAAAGGTTGGGGGCTTCCGAAGACTAAAATGTTCAACATTGTTCAGACAAGAAGATATGAGATTGATAAGCTTCTTTGTGACGAGGACAGTACAAGCAACGAAGTTAAACATCCTCTAAGAAGGCAACGAATTCTTGTGGTCCAGGATTGTTTGGAGTAGGGGGTTCTAAGACGGCAACAAATCCTCTTGTGATCCGGGATTGTTGGCTAGCAGAACTTGGATTGGTGTTTATCAGGTGAGGTTAGCTTTGTTGTTCTCTTCAAATATTTGGATGAAAATTGGGAATCTTTTTCTAAGTTTCTTTAGAACTAGTTCTCATGAAAAATTAAACAAGGCCAGTGTTCATCGACGAGTTTACGAGTCTTTTTCTTTTGTTGAAATCGTTTATCGGTGCTTGCGTGATTTACACATGTGTGTGGTCAAATAGGGTGAGCTTGGCGCTGGTCAAGCTGCTTAGTTATAACCAGAAATTTTGGAATTGGTAATCTAATCTCGAGACAAACTTCTCAAGTAATGCCTAGCCGTGGTCTAAGTTAAATCTTCACTTCGGTTATACTTCCTCCGTCCTAGTTTAGTTTTTATATTAGAGTATAGTATAAATATTAAAAAAATAATTAGAGAAATATTTTTTTTCTCAAATAACATAGATTAATATTGATGTTCTTAGTTTTTAAAAAGGATTCAGATGAGTATTTAAGAAAGTTGTCTAAAAAGTTGGACATACACATTTATCTAAATAAGTATTGATTTAAAGTTATGAATATATTAGGAAAGAAAATAAAAAAATATAAACCATAGAAACTAAACATGGAAGAAAAAAAAACCTAATATAATAACTAAACGAGGACGAAGAAAGTAGTAATTATAAAGTGAAAATAAAAATTTTAATTTCTTAACACTGTTAACGGTGCAGTTGACACGTGAGTTATTACTTTGATAAAATCGAAAAACATCTCTCCCAAATTGAAAAACCCTAGTTTTAATCAAAGTAAGCAATTGAACTTCTGAAACAGGAATTAATGACATCTTCAACGAAGAAAAAAAACCAGAGAACATAAAATTGATACAGAGAAATTTTAGAATTTGTCAATCTATCAAACTTGAACCTTGATTCGCCATCATTCAATCTCTTCATTGGGGTTTCCTGCATTGTACGTATCATACTCTTTTTTACTTACATCAACATAGAACATCAAATTGATAGATAAGTACATAATTCATGAACTCAATGAGAAAATCTCTAAATCCCAAACGTGGTGTTTGGACAAAACATCGAATCAACCCAAAACAACCAAAATCAATCATTTAAATTGAACAAAAAGAAGAGAAATGGACACCGATATAACGTGGTTCAGCCCTTAATGGCCTACATCCACGGGTGGTGAAGTTGAAGGTTTTATTGATCAATTTTGTGGTTACAAAAGCTCCATTAGAGCTCTGGTTTTTTTCTACAGTCAAATGAAGTATCTCCCAGCTGAAGAGACCGCCCCCCTTTTGTCCCTATCTCTTTCCTTTTTAAACAGAAGTAAAGCCCAAAAATGATGTGGCATCTCTAACAGTGTCCACCTATCTCCCTCTCACTCTCAAATGCTTCCACGTGTTCATCCCAAGTCCATCGGGATTGTCCGGATCGGGACAGCATGGATCGGGACATGACACATCGGGCACCAGTTGGAACGGGAATTGCTGACGTCACAGTGAGAAATGATGACGTCACTTCGGGACAGGATAGCATCGGGACAAGCTGGAACGGTCGGGATGACGACGTCGCTTCGGGACGTGATGACGTCGCTTCAGGATCGGGACGTGATGACGTCGCTTCAGGATCGGGACGTGATGACGTCACTTCGGGATCGGGACGTGAATGATGACGTCGCTTCGGGAAATGACGACGTCGCTTCGGGCCAAATTAGGCTTCGGACTTGATGACGTCACTTCAGACAAATATCATTTTGTCCCCAACAACTTGCCCCCTTTTCTTGAGAGTTGTTTGAAGAAAAACTCTTAAGAAAATTACCACTCGACTCGTCTGAATCATAATGTGGTTGTTGATGTTGTTTATGCATATTCATTATATGTTGTATTTTCGTCCCTGCAAAACAAAATTTTGTATATATATATATATAGATAGATGTTGATCGTTAGTTTTTCACCACAAGGTTCCTTTGAACCCTGGGTTGGAATTTTTTGCAACGAAGCACCTCCTTCCATGGAGTTATGACATTCGAGATCCTACACATACGAAACAAACCCGAGCAAGGGGTAAGATACAGGGTTGGTCCCGAACGTACTCTTTTTGCATCAAGACTCTTACTTAGGTTCTGAGACCCAATAGTCTTATCATGTCTCCTAGCCACGGAGCTCGGTAGGAACACACGCTTAATTTATCTCGGGCATGGAGTAAATTAAGGTGTCCCATAAATTTGCTCTAGCCACTGATCTCAGCAGGAACACACGCCTAATTTATCTCGGGCATGGAGTAAATTATGTGTGGTCCATTATTTTATTAAGACTCTTACATGGGTCCCCTCTTTGGGGATGTACCCACTAGTCTTATCTTGTCTCCTGAACGGAGAAATATCGGTAAGAAATATACCTGAAATGTAGATGAAAAGTATACTTGAAAATCATCCAGATATTTCTCATTTCTCATTTCTTATTTAAGACATATCCCATATTCTTCTATATACATGATAAGCATATATAGAAAGAAAATATGAAATATATTTTAAATAAGAGATGAGAAATATCCAGATGAAATACCATTTTATTCCGAAGTAATCGTTGTTTAAGAGATCAGAAATATACGAATGTAGAAGTATTCGCCTTCCGGAAATATTTGATGATAGGTTGAAAGAGATACCCATTTTTGAATGATAATTCCTGTAGGAGCGTTCAGATTGTTGCAAGAAGTATAAGAGGTATCGCCTTAAGTATTTATTGAACATTCTCCGTGAAGTATGAACCATTTGAAGTATCATTTCTTGAAGGCTCACTTAAGGTATTAATTGCTTCTTTATGTTAAGAAGTACGAGGCATATAACATAAAGTAGCGAAATATATTATTTCTATTTAGCATTAATAAATTGTTAAAATGAAATACCTAATTGGCGTGCAGTATTTAACTCATTTCACAGCTAGAAATTTGATTTCTTTATAGCATGGCCCCCAGTGCATCATTATTGCATAGCTGCCGCATCTCTGAAGTGTCCTTCATAGGTATCTTCACACTTCATAAAAATGTCTTAAACATTTCATAATGTTGAGTAGGTACAAGCTAGAAATGATTTTCATGCTTTTAATTAAATATCACTATTAAATCTAATCAAACAAATTAGAATTTGTTCAGACTAAAAATTAATCATATTAAATCAATAGGTTTCTATGATTATGAGATTAATTATCATGATGCATGATATCAGATGCGATTCAGATACTATTGAAATCATTTGATCAATTCATATTGTATGACAGTTTGTAATAATCGAGTAAAATATAATCGATGGATGCCAATTAAGAAATTTTCATCATCTAATAAAGTTATTCTATTGATGAATTAAATTAATTCATTCTTCTTAAATAATTAAGGTGTGTCATGATTGAACCATCTAAAGATGACAATTAAAAATTATTTTTAAAATTAAATTGCTACTTAAAATACGCAATTAATATTATGTTATAATTGAAAATTAAAAAAGATAATGTATATTTTCTGCTTTCATGATTCCATCTAATTTCTTTTTTCTATAAAAATTGCAGGCGTCTCTGAAGTAGGTTTCCAGGTCTATGGTTTTATCTTTTAGAAATGTTTGTGGATCGGTATATGTCTTTTCTAATCTATTGAAGCTGTGATAATAATCATCTAACTATAATAATTTAATTTAATTTATTATAATTATTATAATCATTTATTGAATTTTTTTTTTTATTATTTTTTTTTAATAAAGAAAATTTTATCTATTAATAATGAATGCTGCATATAAAATTATAAGCAAAAAGATTTGAATTAAGCTAGTTGGTCTGGCTCAATTGAGCTAAATCAAACTCAGTGAGTCGACTCACTGGGAAGAAAATTCGACAGAGTCTTATCTGTTTTCTGGGTATTCCTAGCCTAGTTCAGGCTATTTCAGTCAGCTCTGCCCTGCAATTCAAGCATTCATTCGATGATAAAAACACATCAAGTTCATGCCACAATTTACCCACTCTATGGCAGTAAAAAACATCACATATGGCATAAGAGATCAGAACTATTATCTTGACAATTTACTCAAGATAGAAAATGGGCTAAGTGCAAATTATTTTGGAATCACAGTCAAATAATCAAACACACAGGTCATAATTCTAGAAAGGGGTTTATTACCAACTAGCATGAATAAATTTAGGCAAACACTGCACCATTTAGCATGAATAAATTTGTGCTTCCTGTATGCTCAACAGTTGTTCATATCCAGTTAGAACTTCAAATCAAGAGAAACCACAGAAACCACAGAATTAAAACATCAATTAGTTTCACTAGATCTAAAAGTCAATCATTCATCAATGCATCAGGCAACTGATCAAGTCAAAGATATAAAGTTTCAATATCTCCTTACTAGTTAAACACTTAAAACTAGTCAAGTAAAATCCTTTACTACAAATAAAGCTTAAGATTCATATGTTTATGTAATTGATTTGCCAGGCACAAAAGTATGGTTCTGAAATGAACTGACTTCAATGCAAATTGGTGATATAAAGTGAAAGATATAAAGAGAAACGAGAACTTAGCATGTTATTCGCTTTGCCCCGAATTAATGACTTTTTAGCCAGAAATGTGTGAATGTTATCTTGTTCTTCAATCATCCTCAAATATGAGTTTACCGGACGATGAGAAGGAGCTTGACCTTGTGTGTTCTGCTGTCTTGTTATTCATTTTGTGTTTCAGGAAATCTGTCGAGGATTCAACGTGCACGACTGGTGGCAGATGGGTAATATGGATGCCCTTACAGACTACATATGTAGAGACTAAATTCATCACCTGTTGATTTCTAGCAACAGACTAAAATATCAGTATTTTTTACTTTCATGCAACAGACTGTTAATGTGATAAATCATGTATATTCATTTTCTAGATAAAAATGCTTACACATAAATCAATGGAAAGATACGTCCTTGATTGTTAATTGAAACATAATAAGCTTCGGAGCTGTTAAAGCATAATTTTTGTAACAAATCTAGAATATGACTTAAAGAGTCAAGCTCGGTTACTTTTTTCTTTTAGCAAAACTGGCGCTAAGGTTGCTATGACAATCACAGAGCATTTCATCAATTCAGGTCATGCATAAAGGATCGCAGATAAAAAATAAATTATAATTTGTTTCAGATCAACACTTTGTATTGCTGAAGGTCAAAAAATATTGGAATAAATATATCAGTTTGTTCATTCTTTAAACCTGAACTGCATATGAGGTGTTCTTGGTCGCATATAATCATTCATGAATCATTTATGTGTTCATGTATGAGGTTGGGCTTTATATCAGCGATTCTAGGATGTTAGAATTTAGCTAATTACTAGTTATGCAACTGTAGATAACTACTCATGGCATCGAGCATTAGGAAATAATATAAAATCAAAATATAATTGCGCTTATCTGCCTGCGCTCCTCGCAAGTCGGCAGTCTTTCAAAGCTTGTTATAATTTGTGTTGAAGGTTAGATCAGCACGCATAATATACTTTAGCCACAACAATCATGATATGTTATTTATAGTTAAAGGTAACATGATGCAATTCCAGGCATACATAAGTTCCTAACAAACAGATATAATTGAATCATATGAGATTAGGCTTATGATTTTAGAAGCAATAGATCATGGTCATCCTGATTTACTAAAGTTCAATAAGATTTTAAGGGGTTCTAATAAAGATAAGAAAGTCAGAGCAATTAGATGACTTAAAACATCCAGTTCATGAAGCCCGGATGAAGATTTGAAGATGATTATGATATATTCAATTACAAACAGAGCCATTTACACAGCTAATTTATCATGTCAATTGGGCATAAAGATTCATATAAGCTCCAAACATTAACATTCACACCCCATATGCAGGGACTAATGATGGTACAAATTTGAGATTTTTTGAGTTAAGATTTAACATGTTCTTAGCTGAAGTGAAACATTAACGCTCATGACTTATTAAGACAACTTGATTTTCCTTACCATTCAAGAAAGATTCCATTGCAGACATGTGAGATTAAGCTCGTGTTTTTAAGTGATAAGAGAATTCATGATCTGAGCATGTGAATACTTATCTCTCAATTCAGGTTGAATTGAAATGTACAGGGAGTACTCAAAGCACCTTCATGGACCATCTTCCTGGTCACTGACAACACCTTCTTCTTGTTTCAGTGGCATCTGCAGTATCTGCTGCTGCCATCCTTATGATTTCCTGATCACCATTACCATCAATAATGGCATTGCCACTACCAGTATTGGCCGCAGTAGTAGTTTGTACTACTGGTGTTGGAGCTTTCTTGAGTTGTGCCAATTTGTGTTGAGCTTCTTCCTGTTTTTCATCAAGCATCCAAGCAAAATCAACTAAAGGTACATGATCAGGTATAGAACATTCACCATTCAGAGCATGATTATAAATCCACTCGAGTTCCATATAACGATTTTCGTGATGGTGTTTCTTCCACTGTTTTTTTTTTATCTTCTCAATACGGTTTCGCAAGAAACTTTCTTGATTCAATTGTTGCCTGACATTCCTTAACTGATCAATCTCTGGCAAGCTCCTGAACCTCATGAGTACATGATATGCAACCGGTTGTGCTGGCCATACTTGTGGTTGTAGATCGTATGGTCCGTACACAATCGCACAAGCATTGATACCCCACAAAGTACTCAATTCACTGACTTTCTTCAACAATCCCTCTCTTCGTTTAATGAATGTTGCTCTCCTTGTAGTGCCATTAGCAATATAAGCAAGCTGCACCTTCTTCCTTGCCATGGATATATATTGATCAAGGAAACAAAAACAAACACACGATGATTGGAGAAGAAGCGATGTTTTTATTGTCCGAAACACAATGGTTATTGGTGGCTGGCAAGTTTGAACCCTCACTTGGGTTGAGTCCTCACTCGGGTTGAGCCCTCACTTGGGTTGAACTATACACCCTTGTCTTTTTCTCATCTGGTTAGCACATGGAGAAGAATTGAAAAATCTCGATTTTACAGCCGAAGTAACGATGAGGAAGACCATTCTGTTGATGTACTTCCTATGTGCCTACAACCCTTCTAAAACCTTGCAATGTTGAATTTCTCGTTCAAGCATTTCTTCAAGCACTTTTCGTGCAATTCTGTGAATGATACAGTATAAGATTGGGTATAAATTCAATCAAGCATAAACTCCTTCCCTGCAATTGAATCAATCCCAGAGTTCTATTCATTCACAAATTCTGAAGAGCACGCTTCAATATCATTGATTCACTCACTTAAAACAAAAATAGAGTCTTATTCGGTGTTTGTTTATAAGGGAGGAAAACCCAAATCAAGCAAAATTTTCATATTGAAAGCTTTCGAAAATCATTTACTGGGTTTTGTAAAGCAAGGTTCAGTTATTATTAATCTATGATCAAAAGTTATTTTAAATCAAAAAATTTAAAAGAAATTCATGATCTTTGTTGACGCACAAGCTGTTTCATGTTATTTAAACCTCTCGATCAGAAAGTGAGAAAAGAATCCAATAGATAAGAAATCATTAAAACCTTCATGTTAAAACCTTGTATTTTAAATGCTCTAAACACTTCTTTAAAAATCTTTAAAAAACACTGTTTTATCAAATCTTTCAAAACTCCTTTCAAACCTTTTGTTTTAAATCCCCAAATCGAAATACTTGAAAATGAAATCGATTAGACAAAATATGGGTTCATCATTTTAAGAATGATTGAAGATATCATCAGAGCTAGCTTTCGAATCCCAATTTTGAATGATGAGTTGTTGTTGATTAAATCACATCAGGTAGGATGAATCCTTTCCTCAATCCCTGTTTCTAGCGCCAAATTGTTTGGGAAGAAAATCGAATCAACCCAAAACAACCAAAATCAATCATTTAAATTGAACAAAAAAGAAGAGAAATGGACACCGATATAACGTGGTTCATCCCTTAATGGCCTACATCCACGGGTGGTGAAGTTGAAGGTTTTATTGACCAATTTTGTGGTTACAAAAGCTCCATTAGAGCTCTGGTTTTTTTCTACAGTCAAATGAAGTATCTCCCAGCCGAAGAGACCGCCCCCCTTTTGTCCCTATCTCTTTCCTTTTTAAACAGAAGTAAATCCCACAAATGATGTGGCATCTCTAACAGTGTCCACCTGTCTCCCTCTCACTCTCAAATGCTTCCACGTGTTCATCCCAAGTCCATCGGGATTGTCCGGATCGGGACAGCATGGATCGGGACAGGACACATCGGGCACCAGTTGGGACGGGAATTGCTGACGTCACAGTGAGAAATGATGACGGCACTTCGGGACAGGATAGCATCGGGACAAGCTGGAATGGTCGGGATGACGACGTCGCTTCGGGACGTGATGACGTCGCTTCAGGATCGGGACGTGATGACGTCACTTCGGGATCGGGACGTGAATGATGACGTCGCTTCGGGCCAAATTAGGCTTCGGACTTGATGACGTCACTTCGGGCAAATATCATTTTGTCCCCAACACGTGGTTTCCCTTTTATCATCTTTCAATCCCATGGATATCTGCACTCCAAGTCCTAAAACCTTCATCTCCAAAACAAAATCCACCTCCATCAGAATTTCCTACTTCTCTTGAAGAAAAAAAATCACAGAGAACAACAAAACCCATATTTATTTCTCATGATTTTGCCGTTAGCAAAAGCAGGAAAGAAAAAGACCCATACATAGCTTTAGCAATTTTCAACAAGACATTAAAACAAAGAGAATTCAATGAATCATACACAATATTTACTGTATGTCAATTTTCACAAGCTTACTCAGTGCAGATTTAACTCCACAATCTTCCAACTTGATAAAATAACATCACGTTCAACTCAAAATATCCATAAACACCCAATTATACGATCAATTTTAGAAATTGCCTATTTGCATACCAAAATCCCCAAAATTTTAAACCAAACATAAACCCTAATTTGAAACTTTGTTCTTACAGATTTGGTCTGAGAAAGGGAAATATAATTAAAAAAGACGTTAATTTGAGAAATTTTGGGTTTGTGTAACAACCCAAACATGATGTGGGTCAAACTAGTGTTTCGAGTAGATTCCTGATACAAGGGTACTGAAACTAAAATCTAAAACCAACCTAAATCTTTTGTGAAGAAGTAGAAAATAAATAGAAAGAAAAACATGAGAAGCAGAACGAGGAAAAAGGAGGTTTGACCAAACGTGTATGATGATGATTTTGGTATATGACAAGCAGGAAGAGAAGATTTATGTTTTTCATGGTGGCCAAATTATGCTTCTTCTAAGGTCGAAAGTCAAGAGAAGATAAAAGAAACAAATTTTATAATCTTAGCCATTGGTTTTTAAGATGACTAGAAATCTAATATGAACCGTCTACGTGTATGATGGGTTAAGGACTTGGTTATTCATTGTTACTAAAGTAAAAGATATATTAGTATTTACCTATTTAATTGAATGAAAGCTTAAATTAGGGGAGTCAATGCAGGTCTAAATGTGATAATCAAACGTTAAGTTTGACAAAAATTAGACCAAACGCTAAAATTGGATAAAATGTGAGAATCAAACGTCAATTAACGCTTGTTTTAATCCTTCGCAGAGACTTTCTCGTTAATGTATCCCATATTTGATGCTTCTACTAATACTGTAATAGATTATAATTAATAGCATGTTTGGTTTAAGGAATTGAAGGCTAGGTAATCCAATTCCCAAGGAATGTGCCTAATTACTTGAACCAAACAAGACAAATCAACTTTGTGTAATTAAGATTTTTGATTCCTAAAAATCAAATTCCCTACAAAATAATAGATTTTTATTGCACTAGTACAATAATGCAATGAAATTGGATTCCGAGGTAAAAACAAAAGTAACTGAATTACCTCAACCAAACGTTAACTTTTTGGATTCGAATTTAATTCCTTGGAATCCAATTCCAAGAATTGGATTACCCCATAATTGAACTCCTAGGATTCCAATTCTTCCAACCAAACGAGGTGTAAGATTAATGTGGTACCTTTCTGGAAGATTGGGGGCATATTTCAAGATGTTCAATACCTACTGATAGTAAAATGCTGCTTTGATGATGCCGACAACCGAAAGAAGCAAGGGGGCTCAGACAATTTTAACATCTTGTTTTCTCTCTAACCGATACAAGCTCTTTTATTATTTGTTCATACCTTCCATGTGATGTTTCTAGAATAGAAAAACATAACACACTAGGCAGTCTTTTGTGTTATTTTCTTTAACTTTTTATGGTCTTTTCTTCAAATAATTTTTACTATAAATATCATTGCCCGGAATACTTAGGGATTGGGGAAAAAAACAACATTTACATCATTTAATAAAAACCGAATAACCTGATATCTTGTTTCTGTCCGAGACTAAATCTCAAAAACCTCTTTTAAAAGATCTTCATTCTGATTTTCCTAATGTGCATTTTGTAGATCCGGTGGGCATAGATGGTGGTTTATCTATGGCATGGGTGGATGGTTTTTATTCTTACATTGTATATTGGAACATAAACATGATAATGTCTTGGTTAAAACAATTTTTCATGAAAAAACAATGGCTTTTAACATGCTTTTATGGAAATCCTTATAAACCAAACAAAATAGTTTCTTGGGAATTTTTAGAAGAAATTTCTACAAAGGTTTTGCAAAATGATATGGCCTTGTCTTTGGTAATTTCAATCAGGTTTTTGATCAATCTGAAAAGGAAGGGGGCTACCTTTTAATAGTCTAGAAGCTAAGATTTTTAAAATATTGTTGGAAAGTTCCGCTCTTTTTGATTTAGGCTTTAAGGAGACATATTCACTTGGGATAACCATAGAGAAGGATATAGGAATATAAAAGAAAGGCTTGACAGAGGTTGTATCAATGCAGATTGGCAAATGCAATACCCTAATGCCTTTCTTGTTTATCTGGTTCCTATGGGATCAGATCATGGTCCATTGCTTTTAAATTTAGACTCATCTTTGAACTCTGAATATAGATTTACTTTTAATTTTTTTGATACTTGGTTGAAAGAGAAATCTTATATAGACCTGATTCATAATACTTGAGATAGCTCCCTAGTAAATGCTATTGATACCGTCATTTTTAATTTGCATTATCTAGGTGAAAGACTTCAGTATTAGAGGAAAAAATGTTTTTGAGCCCCGGACAAAAAAAATCTATAAGGGTTGAATGCTACTAGGAACTACACAAATAGACGGTCGCATATCAATAACAAACTGTTAGAACTTGAAATGTTGTATGATGGTCAAGAAACAATTGATAAAAACCTTTCTGCGGATAACTTAATCAAGTTAGGAGAAACAAATACAAATTTTTTTATATATAAAAACCTTAAAGAGAAGGAAAATGAACAACATAGATTTCTTAGTGGCTCAGAATGGTGAGGTTATTTTATAGAAATCTCAGATTGCTGAAGAACTAAGACAATATTTTTTATTATTCCGCTTCTCCTACTTTGCATGATAAGGGTCTTTTAGATTTAATCCCCGTTATGATTTCATATCATGATAACTTATCTTTAATAGAAACTCTTTCTGAGGAGGGAGATTTGGGAGGTATTCAGAAATATAAAACCCAACAAGTCCCCTGGACATGATGGGTTTCATGTCAATTTTTCTCAAACACAATTGGCAGTTAGTAGGACCCAAAATTATGTTGTTGATTCAAGAGGTTTCCAAAACTAAAACTTTAAATCCTAAATTGAATGAGACTTATTTTTTATTTTTTATTCCAAAGATAAAAAATCCTAATGATTACAGGCAAATAGGGTTATGTAATATTCCTTATAAAATCTTGTCAAAACCGTTAGCTAACATATTAAAAACTTACTTGTAAAGATTGTGTCCCCATTTCAGCCAGCTTTGTTGTTTTCAAGACAAATTGTATATAATATAATGGTGGCACATGAATTGACACAGAAAAAATAAAATCTAAAAATGGTGGTTTAGGAGTCAAAATTGACATGTCAAAGGCGTTTGACAGGGTCAACTGGGATTTCTTAAATAACACTCTACTGGCTTTTGGTTTCAAGTAAGGATTTGTGTGCCTTAAATTTACATTGTGTGTCTACTTCTTCCATTGTGGTTTTGCTTACTGGAATGTCTGGTAATTTTTTCAAACCTACTAGAGGATTGAAGCAAGGAGATCTCATTTCTTCTTATCTCTACTAATCTGCATAGAAGTCTTTTCTAGGTTGTTAATTGCTAAGGAAAGTACTAAACATATTCAAGGAATCAATATTTCAAGATATAGTCCTGCAGTCTCTCGTAAGTTTTTTTGTAGATGAATGCCTTCTTTTTACTAAAGCTAATTTGATAAGTTGTAAAAATTTGTTGAATATTATTGATCAATTTACCTCTGCCTCAGGCCAACTTATTAATTTCAACAAAGGCTCTTCTTCAGCAAGAAAAATCATTACTAACATCAGAGAATGATGACTAAACTGTTAAAAATTAGAAATAAATAAATATTAAGGAATTTTATCTAGGAGCCCCCTTATTTATAGATAAATCTAAGCTTAAGACTTTTGATAGTATAGTTCAAAGCAAGGAAAATAGGATTCAGGGTTGGCAAAACAAGATGTTTGTACCCTCTATAAAATAGTTATAAAGCCCGCTAGTCAATCCCGCCTGGCCCAAAAGAAGGTTCCAGAAGTTTTCATATGTCTTGCTTCCCAAGTTACTTAAATATGAAGTTTATCTCAGAATTAGGGTTTAACATAGTCTATATAACTACATGGGAGTTAAACCCTAAAAGGATAGGCCATAGAGAGGGGAAAGAAAACCCTAAACATCATATCTCTTTAAACTAGGACAAACACTATTGTAATGCTGATATCAATGAAACATCACTCCCTAATGGGATTCGTTCGTGGATGTAGGCATAACTCGCCGAACCACATTAGTTATGTCTAATTTTTGTTCTTACCTTAATTTACATCATCATCATTAAATCAATCGTGTTTTGTGTCGAAAGTTATTTTAGCACAAACACAAAATTTTAGCTCAAGCAAGCAAATTAGTTCTAAATAAATTTGTTCTTTCTAGTCTTCCTAACTATCAAATGGGGTGTTTTGTTTTGCCTAAAAAATTACTCGTTGAATTAATGCTATCCAAAGTGACTTTTTGTGGGAAAAGGAAACAAATGCTAGAGGTTTTTATATGAAATCTTGAGACTTCTTAGGTAAACTAGTGGAAATGGGTGGTCTAGGTTTTAAAGAGTCAAATAATTGAACAAACCTATGATTTTAAGCTTGCTTGGAGGCTCGTAACTCAACGATTTTCTCTTTGGGAAACTCTGCTAAAGGCTAAGTACTTTAGATACTCATATATGTTTCATGTAAAAAGAATTATAATGAATCATAGATTTAGAAGTGTATTTTGTAGAGTGTTTCCATCATACACATAAGTAATTGAGAAACACATATTTCAATGTTGTTATAAATCTAAAGTTTAATTACTAAGATGTCGTGGTGTTTAAGATTAGGGTTTACAGATCTTGGGCACAAAGTCTTCTATTTATGTAAATAGAGGCTTAAACTTTGTATTATATATACATCAATAGAATTTTTCTCCGCTTTTTCTCCCTATTGTGTGTTCTCTTTTTCTCTATTTTCTAGTTTCATAACACGTTATTAGCACGCTCTTGATCTATAAAATTTATCCCTAATAATTATAATTTTCTCTATATTTTTAATATATGGTGGACTGATTTTATTTTTTATATGATATTGTATCAGGGATACACGATCAACATACATGCACTCAAGAAGGGTTTGACGATTAAGATAACACTTATTAATTGAAATCTGAGTTTTAATAAATCTCGTCAATGAATTGAAACTCAAATATGGTGTTATGACCATGAGCGGTGACTATGTGCTACCAATCACACAGGCGTGATTACAAGCAAAGAAAGCCATGCATAAATAGTTATGCTTGATATATTTTCTCAATCAACACTATGATAATATTTTTGTTATATTTTTTTTGTAGTTTGACTCAGCTTTGGGACGAAGGTCCCTAAGTGATGGGCTTGAATCCATTTCCGAATGGCACAGATCAAACAAAAAGATTACTTATATTGAATAGAGGTTCACAAAGCACAAACATCAAGCCAAAACAGCTGCTACCGAATACGAGGGGGTCTAAGCAATTCAATAAAGTAGAAGCGGGATTGCCCGCCCAATAAAAACAGAGGCGAAATTAAGAATGAGTTTACTTATCTTAATCTTACTTTTTGGGGTTCATCAGCAACTGAACTGAGATAGCATTCCACTAAAAAAAGGGGGGGAATACGACACACTTATGCAACGATGCGTTGTGCAGTATTGGTTTGTGTATTACAAACTGTTAAGCACATACGGCAGCTCCCACAATGATAGATGGGGATCTATTCAGAGAAATCACTCCAAGATTAACTCCCAGACAATGATCATTGCTAACTGACGAGGTAACCCCAATGGAAATCAAATAAGCACTTTTCTTTATAGACTCTGAGCGAGTTCCCGTCCTGGACGGCTACACCAGTAAGTTCTTCTGGCAAACTACCCATACTCAATTGATAGCTATGTTTCGGAGTTTTTTTAATTCAATAAATATTGATCCGCTCATGAATCACACAAACCTTACATTAATTCCAAAAATTGAATATCCTTTAAAACCATCACAATTCAGACCTATAGGACAACGTCACTTATAAAGTCATTGCCAAAATTCTAGTCAACCGCATTAGACCATTTCTCCCATTTCTGATAATCCCTTACCATAGTGCCTTTGTACCCCCAAAGATCATTCCACGATAACATAACTATTACGGGAGAACTATATCACTACATCAAATCTTCACCCCTAACAAAAGATCTGAAAATATCCCTAAAGCTGGATATCCAAAAGGCATATTGCAGCTTGGATTCGGGCTTCATCAAAACTTCCTTCACAAAACTAGGTTTTCTGACAACCTTTGTGGATTATATAATGCTCTGTGTAACAACAGTTACATATTCAGTTAACATCAACAGTACTCCACACGGATATATCACTCTAACAAGGGGTATAAGGAAGGGAGACACACTATCTTCTTATATCTTCATAATCTGCGCGGAAATATTATCCACTAACTTGGGAAACTTGGAAAACAAAAAGATTATAGGAAGACTCTATATATCTCAAAAAGCACCACCCATCCCGCATTTAATGTATGCGGACAACTTATTAATCACGTTTAAAGCATCCACAGAAAGTAGTAATCATCTCAGAATTTACTCCAATCCTACAACTCTTCAGCGGGACAGGTAATTAATACTTTCAAATCCACAATTATCCACCATCCGAGATTGGACCAACATGAAGTGGACAATATACATCAATTATTCGGAATGCCTACCACTTCAAACCCCCCTATGTATCTAGGGTCCAATTCAAACATAGAAGATCATCTCGGCATATTTTCGAATCTCTGCTTCAAAGGCTAGTAGAGAAGGCGAAAGGATGGATGACAAAATGCCTCATGCCTGCTGTCATGTTAGTTATCATTAAAAATTCTCTAACACCCACCTCTAACCACCTCATGCAAACTAAAATTCTTCCCACCCTTGTGCATAAACAAATAAACCGCATCACCAGAAATTTCTGCTAGGGACATGACTCCATGGTGAAAAACTTCATCCTCTAGGTTGGGATAAATTATCCAAACCAATATCAGTAGGTGGGCTTGGCATTAGGAAAAGTATTGAACATAATAAAACAATACTTATGAAAAGGGTCTGGAATTTGCATGACCATCCTGACTCCATCTTGGCCAGCCTATGCCATGAAAAATGTCTCAAACAACAACCAATTTTCCGAAACCCGTTAATTATCCCCTCTTCATCCAGTGCACAATGAAAGCAATTAACTTCGCTCATGCCCACCTTCCAAAGTCTTATTTTTCATTTTATGGGAAACGGATTAACAACCACTATCCAGGATAATTGGATTCCACATTTCACCAACCTTGACTCGAAACAGTGCTACCCTATCCAAACAGTAGGAGATATCATTGATCTTCTGACTCACAACTGGGTACATGATAAATTATACTCTTATTTATAATTGTGAAGTGAAAAGACTTGAAATAATTTTGCTTGGCTAACTTGAAAGGACCCTTTGTTGTGTTTAACGTTTTTTTTCATGGTGCAGTGGAGATTCGTAGCTTGTTAACATGAAAGGAGATAAAAGTGAATGGGCATCGATTGAAGCCCTATTATTGATTGTTTGAAACTGAGATGGTTGAGATAAACTTATTATACGCACTCCCTCTGGATGAGTAGCAGGCAAGAAGTCACAGTCAGGCTGGCGATGTTAAACGAAACGTTGAATAGAAGGAAACCTATTGGTTTTGTATTTCTATCTTTATCTTTTTATTTTAGTTTTGTTAATTTGCATATATTAGGAATTTCCCACCTTGATTTTACATTGGATGAGTCAGTTTACATTGAGGACAGTGTAAAGTTTAAGTGTGGGGGAGTGACTAAGCATTTAGATTTTTCGTATTCGCTTTTGTAGGTAGATTTTTTTTAAAAAAAAAATTTATACATATTTGTATGAAAACCTCCAACTTTTAGAGATTTTAGAGACACTTATACTTCTAAATAAGTCTACCTATGGAGTTCTCACCGAAATAATTGAACTTAGAAGTAATAGAGAACGACATTCGGGTTTCTTAGTTGTTGAGAGGCAAGAACTTAAAAAAATGGACTTAAACCGCCGGTAGCAAATAAAATATTAGGGAGTTGATCAATCATTAGTGGATACTACATGTTGTTATATCAAGCGAGACACCAGACCTTCAATTCTTTGTAGTTGTCTAAAAATTATGCTTTAGAGTGTATGTCATCATACACAAATTCCGGGTAGAATGGTGAGCTACCCAATTTCGCACCAATTTCAGCACTACTTTTTGATTTCTTGAGTGCTATTTATTCAATCACGAGGGTGCCATCAGAAATGCTAACTTACAACATCTCTTGTAATCTTGTTTACAGTTAACACCATTGTCGCTCGACAACAACAGGTCCATAGAAATACCATTATCATCAACAAGCGGAGCATCACAAATTCGAAGGAGAGTTGAAGACGTTCATGGTTTACAAGCAATGGTACAAGAAAGAGCAAATTTTATATTCAAGTGAAGCAACAAGACAAAGAGCATAATTATATATACATATTGAAGACTTATGTACAAGAGCGAAGGAAGTCAAAAGATGAGAGTTAGTGAAGTTTATGATATCGAGACAAAACAAGTTGTGAAGAATCAAGTGGTAAAGTCCTTATCCCACGGCCATAGTAGTTTCATTTGTTTATTTTATTTTGCAGTTCGTATTCTATTTTTCTTACAATTCAAAAAAGAAATTTGTTTAGTGTTTGTTTGTTTGTTTTTGTATTCATTCAATAAGGCCGTGGGGAAGAAAAAATTTAATAAGAAGTTTCAAGCAACAAGGAATTGAGGAAAAGAGTTCCAATTTTCAAGGCTCTATGAAGTTCAAGAATTCATCATCAATAGTTGAAGACCGAAGACATTTCTATTGGATGCTGTGATAGTGGTGTTAATTGTAGATCGCGCAACAAGGTAAGTAAGCGTTTTCATCCTCACATAATGGTTGATTTTCTTTCTTAGATATCATCAGAAAAAAAAGAAAAAAAAAAAATTTCGTCCCATGTTTCTATGGGACAACAAAATATGATTCGGAAGGTTACTTTTCCTTCCCATCATTCAACGTGTGTGGGATTTCTATCTTCATTCTTGCCTGCACACATGAGAACCACAAAGTGCGTCGTTTGAGTGCAATTTCATAAAACCCTATTGGTCAGGCAGAAGTCGAGGAGGAATGTTTATTCGATCACTCTCGAGGTTGGATTCTTTTATATAGTAGTTTTTTCCTAACTCAAGAGTTAAGCATGAGAATAATGTTCTTTTTTACTTCTAACTTCTTGTTGTTAGTGTGCAGAAACTTTATGTCTTCATATCTCTTTGGATGCATGTGTTCTGGAATTTTTGAAAGTTGGGATTTATGTTTTGTGAGTATACCTCTTGTAAACCCTAACGAGATTATAACTCGTCCACTAGGGACACCTAAGGTTTTAAAAGCTTGTTACACATGCTAAGTGTAGCCGTGTCCTCAACGAAAAGGAGTTGTTGTAGTTCCGGTTAGTTTAGATTTGTAGTTTGCTCGAGGAATAGCAAAAGGAAAGTGTGGGGGAATTTGATAAGTGCATAATTTACATATTTTGAGTATCACTTTCTTACACTTAATTAATAGATTTTGTGTAAATTATTTTGTATTGTTATTACTTTTGTATATTATGTCTTTTGTTAGGTTACATCTCTAAAAGAAGTGAAAATATAGTACTTTAAAGGGAGAAATGCTAAAGACCAATTGGAACTCGTCCAAACCCAGAATTTCTTGTCACCATATTGAAGAGAATGAAGAAACAAAGCCAACGGCAAAACAATGAGGTCATTCCAACGTCTTATGGAGAAGTAATGAGAAAAACAAGTTCAGAATTTTCTCGGAGGGTCAAGCATCGAGAAAGAAAATTTTCTCGAGGGTCAAGCCATCGAGAAAAAGCTCAGGAAAAAATAATTTTCTCGGAGGGTCGAGCCATCGAGAAAAGCAGAATTCTCTGGGGGGTCGAGCCATCGAGAAAAGCAAAATTCTCGGAAGGTCAGGTGGCCGGTGCAGATACGTGAGCTAGGTATTTTGACGGGTTCTTATGCTATTTTTGAGTTTCCAAAACCTAGTATGACTGAGATTTGAGCACGGGCACTCTTGTACTTGGTTTCCAATATAAGAAGACTTTTTAGATATTTTTGTCTATCTATCATATTATATCTTAAGAAGAGAAGAGGAGGATCTTTGGAGTTGGGAGACTTTTCTACAACCTAGGGTTTGCTTTTATTTTCTTCTTTACTATTTTTCATGGATTTAAGAAATCCATTATGAGCTAATTTAATCTCATTGGTTAGAGATGTAGTCCAAAGTCTATAACATGTTTACTAATCAAAGTATTCATTCTTAGTATTCATAATCTCCTACATGTCGTTTATGTTCTACCATTAATATTATTATTATGATTGATTATTTGTTTGTTTAAGTCGCGAATTAAATGAGCAAGTGTTCATATCTATAGCTAAACTAGGGTTTGAGATCCGGAATTGTCGAAAGATCCTTGTTACTAGTAGCATAGCATAATTTCTAATAACAGGATGTTTCCATGAAGTTATGTGTAGAAGTGTAACCTAAGTTAAATTTGAGTGGCTCTTGCGCCAAATTTCCTAGATTAGCCTAAACTTCATAGAGATAAATGCTTTCAATATGTTAAATTTGAGTGGCTCTTGCGCCAGGTTATCTAGTGAGAAGAATTCAAAGTGTGATAATGGATAATAGGAATTTTACCGGAGTAATCCCGCGATGGGATGCTTTAGGGTTTTTGATATTAAGAGAGATTGGATATTGATTTTGATTCGGTTGACAACATGTTTGATGATGGAAGATGAATCCTCTAACCAATATTCTCATACATAGTTTATAATCTTAAATTGTCTCTTGTTATTATTTTAGTTTAAATTATTTACAATCATCATAAATCCCCCCAGTTACAAAAGAAATCAAAAGTTTCTTAACAACCTATATCTCCATGTCGATCGAACTTGTCTTATTATTCTACTCTTATTTATAATTGTGAAGTGAAAAGACTTGAAATAATTTTGATTGGATGACCACCGACCAGCAATACGCATAACATTTAAAAGTAATGCACTAGGAATGTTCACTAAGATGCTTGCCAAAGCGCACATAATGTGTCTTTATATTAATATACTTAGATTTGTTTGTTTGTAAAGGCTTGGTTGTTGTTGTGCTTAGATATGTTTGATATGTTAATTTGATTGTTAATTAAGTAATTCCAAAATGTAATCACTTTTTTTTATTGTATATTTAATACGATTGCAGACTGTTTTCTATTCCAACTATGTTTGAATGACTTTGAATATAGCTTCGTTTGTAAGTATGAGTACACTCAAATGGTTATGGTTTTCTAAACAATTATTTGGTCATGCTCCACCATTTTATTTATTTAGTATGAATATTGTGTTTGTGATTGTTTAAATAATAAGTTTCCAGTTTTGGCAGGAAATATATTCATATTCTACCTGATTTGCAATATATTCAATGTGCAGATTCGCTTTTGTTGTAGATGTACCTCTCCGCACAAATGGAAATTAAGTGCCAGAAAATCATGATTGCCGACGTACAATACACGTGCAGTCTATTTGTGAATTGTAACTATAACAAATGAAAAACAAATCTCAATTTAATAGTCTTAGAAACTTCAGTCCAAATTGTAATTTGAATTCGGTACAAGTTTAATGAAAGTTTCGAATCTGTCAAAAAAAAAACTCAATCTTACAAAAGTCCAAGATGAACATAGTCATATATAAGTGAAACACATAGATGCATCCAATCATAATCTTCATGGAACTCAAAAATCTTCAGTACACCTAGAACCATCAAAAGACTACCATACACAAGATTAAACCAAGTAGGAAGAACAAAAGAATTGCACTGCTTTCAGTTCAAAATGAACTATCTTAAGCACCCACAATTATCATGTTATAGAAAGTAATCATCAGTTGTATTTCCATGCATCAGTTGTTCCGATGATACACCAGCCATAAATACTAAAAGTATAATACTGGTTTGATCTTGTGTATCTAGAATAATGGTAGCCAATTCAGCTCTCTCTTGCTCTGAAAGCGGCAAACAACAATTGACATGAATCAATTTAGAATGGAACCATCTATAATGCATAGCCTTTGCACACTTAATAACATCTTCTACTTCTTAAACTTTAGGTAAAAAAGGCCATCACTTCACATGTATAATTACATACCAAAGAAGTCAGGGACAACTAATTGATTTATGGGTCAAAGAAAAGATGTTAAAATACTGGTTGAGCCAAAAAAACTTACTTATTAACACATTAACTCTCCACCACCCCGAACTTAGAAGATCTTATACTACAAACCCATCGGCCTCCTTATAATCATCAGAAAGATGAGGAAAAGAACAACCAACTTTTTTCTTGGATTTTGCTGCAAGAGAATATAAACAAAAAAAATTAGCAAAGTGCATCGTTAATGTTTGAAATGGTAAAAACTGACATATTGACTGATAGCATCATCCTTATCATTAACGCCAGCTTCAATATTATGATTCGAAACCTACACAGAAAGCGTAAAAATTGTCACTAAGCTCAAAGCCTAAGACAAACAAAAATAACCAAACTACACATGTATCAAAAAACAAAGCAAGGAGCCAGAAGATATATGCTCATAAACCTAGATTTCATGATTATGGATATGCAATCTTCCTTTCAGAACCTCCTTAACAAGCATAGGCGTAGAAAACTGGAGGAAGATTTATTTATTTTTTACAAAATGAACAATTCACACACTAACAAAAATTAACATGAAATCAGTCTATCCTTACTTGCACAATTGTGGATCCTCCATGTTATTTATGTAGCTTCACAAGTTTTGTTAATGGAGTTTCACCTTCGGAAATGTATCCAGAAGAAGCTGTGGAGACAACTTCTGAAGAGATTGTAGCTTAGGAAGGAAGAAAGGGTTTTTTCAGAGTGTGTTTTTTCGGGTTTTGGAGAAGAAAAACAAGAAAAACTATATCAAAAATAACAAATAATGTTCAGTTGTTCAAAAGCAAATTTAATTTAAAAAAATAGTGTTTACACATATATAAAACTACTAATTAGTGTTGACGGCTAAAACTTTTCAAAATATGCGTTTACCCGTATTTTTAGGCATTATTGTAGTTATCACTAAGTGTATGGATATGTTAGTTTTTCCAACCAAACAACATGCCACAGTCGCCCTCTTGTAAATATTCATCAATATCGATAAAAAATTTATTTCGAGATTTTATTTGATTTTATTTGATATGGTGTTTTTACCACGTGAGAAATATGTTTAAAACTAAGTTAGTATTAGTACATATAATAAATATGTTAAGATAATATGAATACACTATTGAGTTTTGGTATGATTTACTTCACTAGTTTTTGTAATACTTATATATTAACAGGTATACTACTAGATAATATTTATATGCGAAAATGGAACTGTAAATCAAAAAACTAAAACTTATATGCAAAATAGAAATTGCTTCTTTTTATCTTAATGTCACACAACTCTTGAGAACTTTGAAGACATAAGATCATCCTTAAAAGACCACCAACACTAATAGAACTCTCATTAATATCCAATTCTATTAGATTGGTCATTACCGTGAGACCATCTTCCTGGGGATATAAATCTTCGGTTTTCACGTTGTTTTCCCTAAGTTTAAGGACCCTCAAATAGGAAAAGCCTGCTTCACCCAACCACACTGGATGCATACCATTCACACTATTACACGATATATCAAGATGAACAAAATGACAAGAAATATCCAGGAGAACGGGAACAACATTTCCAAAACAAACTGAATACGAACTTATAACCAATAATCAACTTGAAATAACGAAGATTGGAAAGTCCCCATAAAACCACGAACTCGTCACACTGAAATGATTGATTCCATGTTTTCCATAAGCAACAAGAGTTAGGACTCAAATACTCTTTACATCATACATTATGTAAGGTGACACTAATGGAATTTAATTCATGATAATGTCGTCTTATTCAGTTTTAGAAACCTTCATGTTCTTTCGACAACCGATTTAAGGTAATCATTACCCTGCTGCACAAAGAAAAGAAAGAGTAAGATAATATTATATTATCAGGTAATCAACTATTTGTTGTTGAACCATAAAAGCTAACATCATACGTTCAATCGCAGATTAAAATAAAAACTTACATGTGCGCTTGGTATCCCCCTTATGAGCAATTTCAGTAGACAAGAGTTGGCTAATAAAGCATGTTAATAATAAAGGTATTAATTGAGCAAGTACGAGGTTTTTGGGAAAACTAGTAACATTATAGTTTCCTTTTAAGGTAAATAATATTATTATGAAAAAAGTAAAGTCCATTTAAATTTTGTCGAGTTACGTACACACATTCTTTCATTAGGGCAATGGCATAACTTTGAAACACTAAATGTTACGCATCTATAAAAAAAAGGTATAAACAAATTATTACAAAAAAAAACACATACACAAATTTATCAATGTTATGAAATTAGACAACCCAATTACTTCGCATAGCGACTAAAACGTCGAAAATAGTAAGACATTTTTTAGTGTGGTTCTGTTATTGATAAGATAATGTCATTCATAACAACATCTGACATAAAAGGGAAAAGAAAGTGTAAGGGAGCCAAAAGTTCATAAAGATGCAAGAATATATCAAAAAATTATATTAGCTTACTTGCAACCATAATTTCACCAATATCTGCATTGTGCGTAAGTGATGTTACATCGGGAGATTCTAGCATCTATTTGTTCAAACAAAATGAACTTTTTATAAAAATAATAAAAATAACAAGAATAAAAAATTTGTTGAATAAATAAGATTATGAATTTATCCTAATCAAGGTTTAAAATAGCAAAAACGTAAAGCAATGCGCTTTCTTAGTAAAGCACTGCCCTGCAGAATATGTAATAGTATGAATAACTAAATACTTATAAATCTATATGAAAACTTCCTGACAAAAAACCATTAAAAAGAAGATAAAGATTCTGAAGAATAGAAGATGATGATCGTAGAAGAGATGGTGATTACTGATAAGAACAAAAAGATGAGGAAGAAGAAAGAGCGACAAAAAGGGGAAGAAGAAATATTTAGTGTAGAAGTTTAATATAAACATAAATTAGTTTGTTTTTTTAGTAGTTTAAAAAATTGACTATAAGGCCTCAATTATTGGGCTAGCTATAAAGCCCACTTTTTTTTTATGTTATCAAGTTGCAAAGCAAACGCCCTGATACGTTATGTGCCTGAGGCTCATCAGGGCGCACTTTTTAATATTATCCATGTCTATGTAATCTTGTGTATATAAGACAGGTTGTTCAGTCAATGAATGTGTATGAAGTTACAAGATGCAGTTATAATCAGTTATGTAGTATTATTATCTATGTCTATGTAATCATGTGTATATAAGACAGGTTGTTCAGTCAATGAATGTGTATGAAGTTTATCTTTTATCACTGCTAAAAAATGTTACCTAGAGCCTACCAAGTGCTTGATATTAGTTCAGAGTGAAAATTACAAGCGCAAAATTTGTGCAACCCTTAATAAACCAGGGTGTATATTACAACCCTTGTGTGTTGTTAATATTTCTATCAATGGTTTTTATTTCCTTTTTATTTTATTTTCCTAATATTGCTTATTACTGAAGCATTATTTTTCTTACTTTTCTCAAAATATGTTTACTTTTTATCAACGAATCACCGATGTTCATAAAAAATTTACTGGAGCAATTTTAATCAATAATTTTTTATTTCATCATCAAATATTATCATTTATCAAAATAAAGAACTGTTAAGGGCTAAATATTTATTTACAACAAAATTATGATTTGAAGTTTGCTGCAATCGAAGATAAAAAATATCACTCATAGAGAGAATACGTTTGATGATCGATAAAAAAAATGGAAAAATGATGTGACAATTCTAACTACTTAAAATACTAGTGTTATTTGTATTCTCTGATGATTACCAGATGCTCAACTGATTTCTTTCATCCATCTTATCAAACTACTAATAAATGTAAATTTTTTCATCCGTCTTATCAAACTACTAGTGGATGTAAACATTGGTTGTATTCCGATGATCACCAGATACCCAACTGCTAAATTCTAAATATGAATGAAAAATACAAATTCAAATAAACCTTGACACAAAAACATTATTTCTTCTCAGTAATGTTTTCCCCAAAAGTTACACCCTAGATCCCAAAGAAAAAAAAATCTAAAACATCTCTAAAAAAAACCAAAACAACTCGAATATGATGAAGATTTTTTAATATCTTTTCTGAAAGAATGATGAAGATCAACTCACTTTGATTATTATTCTTTGAACCACAAGAATAAAAGAAGAGAGAACAAATTTTTATCGTATATACGATTTAAATAGAAAGTGTTTTGGAGAATAAAGTATATAACTTATATCCCAAAAGTTGTGCCATAACGGTTTTGGCATAACCTTTGGGAATCACCACAGTGTCGCTGGCTGAAACTTGGACTATGTTAATGACGATAAAAACAGCAACAACAATATAATGGAGCAAAGTCTAGTTCAAAACAGACTAGGAGAACTTAGTGACTTTTATCAAAACAGATAATGCTGCACCTTGGTACACCTCAAGTATGATTTTGGAAATCAAACAAATAATTATTTTTTTTAATAACAAAACACATCTACAGAGAAAGTAATCATACGGTGGGTATATTGGAAAGCCACACGGCTAACGAAGGTCAAACATGTTGTTTTCAATTGCAATACGAGAACATTCCGTCCCAACCTTTGTTAACCAAATTGTAATTGATAACTCAAGGGGTATGTACCCGTGTGTAATTCCTTGGTAGTTTTTCAATACAATTTTATGCTTGAAATAAATAAATAATGGTTTTGACTAACCAATTCCTCCGATATATACTTACAAAAAAAAAACCTCTGATACAAAGGAGAATATGTACCCCTGCTTACACAAATTTGGAATCACACAATTTAATCAGAATTTGTTATATTTATTATTGAATTTTATTGAATGATTTTCCCCCTCAAAAATATTACAAAAACCTTCACGAGAAAATGGAACTCTCTTCTCTCTGTTTGTTAAATGGAGGGCCAAAATTACAAGGAAAAACAAAAAGACATCAAAACAAGAGAAAGATATAAAAAGGGGGGAATTATGTCAAAGCAAAGTCAACGTCCAAGGAAAAAGTCAAGGTCAACATTTGGGAAGATCAGACGGTGGTGGTGGTAGCTTTTGATTAGGAAGTTGCCCATCTAATACAAGCCATGCCATCTTCAAACCCCAGCTAGTGTGAATCTCCAAATGGCAATGCATGAACCATACACCTGTTCACCAAATCATCATCAAACGATCATTAGTAATTTGGTGTCAATATAGTAGAACTGTGAAAAATGAATAATTTCACTCACCCGGATTATCAGCACGGAAACGAATAGCAACCCAACCACCAGAAGGAACACCAACTGTATTCCTCTCAACCGGGTCAACAAGATTAAACTTAGCTGGGTCATTAATCGGGTCATAGTTCCCAAATCCTTGGCCCAAAACAAAAAAGTTATACCCATGTAAATGGAGAGGGTGACTTTCAGCACCAAGAATACTTGTATCCTGCATTATTAGCTCCACACAGGTACCGAATGGTAACACAACCAAATTAGTGGTATTACTAATGACATTGGTGTTATTGATTGTATTATTACCGGTATAATCAAAAGGATGAATTGGGAAGTATGGGAAATACGGGCTATAAACACGGTTCGACTGTCCAGTAAAATGAGCTTGAAGTAGAGCTGTGGTTGGAAGTGCAAATGAGACATTATTAACCGAAGCGGAAAACATTGATCCGTTTGGTCCTTGACAAGTATGGTTTTTTGGGCATGGGTTTGTACCTAACCCCACAGTGAAAAAGAATCGTTTTTCGACATTTTTTGGTACGTTGGCAGGATACTGTTTGTTGGCTAAGCTTCGGAACTTCAGGGTGAAATTTGTGGCAGCTGAAGTATCATTGAGTGGAGGAAGTGTAGCTCCAAAAAGTGGAAGCTTTGACGTGCTTTTAATTGAAGATGAAGATATGTATTCGAGGATACCCGTGGTGGTAGAATTATCGAAAGTGCCTTGGCCAGTTACATAAGGCCTTGCAGCCATAACAAATGAGGCTTTTGGGTAATAAGGTTTTGTTTTGAGAAGAACATTAGTAGTTTGCCCAGGTGTGATAAGGATACTATCTGTTTCGAAGGGTTTAACATAAACAGCATCAGCATCGACTACGGTTAGGGTGTGATTTGCAATGCTGAAGAAAAGCTCGTCATTGAGGGCAGCATTGATTAATCGAAGAAGATATGTTTTCCCAGGTTTAACCTTCAACTTGAATGTATCTGTCAACCATAGCATGCACAATTGTTTAAAGTTGAGACCTACAAATTTCAAGGCCACTTTAGGAGAATGATTAAGAAAAAAAAATATCACCTTCTGCCGAGCAATTATACAAGGGTCCAGGAAGTCCATTGATAGTATAGGCGTCAGAGACATTAGGACCACCTCCAGTTTGAAGTGCCTGGTTGATAATAGCTTCAGTGTCTGCTTTAAACCATTCTCCTGAAAATTATGCAATTTCAATCTTCATATTAATTACTAAGTAGTAAAGAAATTAATCAAAATTTGCTTATACTAATACGAAACACATGAAATTTACCCAGTTGGTAGTCACCGATAAATTACTTACCGAAAATCAAGGGGACTTCTTTGTACGGTTTCGCGAATGGGTATGGAACGTTAGGTTTGGGGAGGATGATGATAGGTCCATAAAGTGTAGCTCTCAGCCATGAAATGTGAGCATGCCAAAATAATGTCCCTCTTTGGCCTGTTATGGTGAAATTGTATGTATAACTTTGGCCAGTTTGAATGGGGCATTGGGTAACATATGCAGGACCATCGCTCCATCCACTCCTAAGTTGTCGAATTCCATGCCTGTAAATTCCTCACAACTCAGAGGTGTTAAAATTTGTCAGTTGTTCAAATTCAAGGCATTATTAATGATAGTTGAAGTTTAGTCATTTACCAATGGATAGTGATATTGTTCTGGACATGGTTTACCACCTTAACAACCACCCTGTCACCTTCCCTAGCAAAGATTAGAGGTCCTGGAAATTGTCCGTTTACGGTCACGATACTCTTTGTCTGGCATAGTCGTGTCACATTCTTCAAGTTAATCTGCGCATTGTACATAGTAATTCAAAAACAAAATTTGTTCAAACTTAAATGACAGAGAACTCATGAAAATCAAAATGGTAATCATCTATCTGCAACACATACATCAAATTGATAGTGCCTAGTCACGCCTGCAGTTGCATTGGGTAAATGAAACAAAAAACACAATGCAAAGAACAAAACTCCAATTGAATATGCTGACGCTGAGGTTGCTGCTGGCAGAAGAGATGATGAACACATCTCTTTCTTTCTCTCTAAAACTCCTTCTATTGAATTTAGAAAGCAGAGAGAACAAGATGATTGAAGCTGCTATAGCTAGTTGATGGAGTTTTGATGATTAATAAAAGACTGTCAGACAGGTAGTTTATATAGTGAACTTGCAATTGGTTAGGTGATGAACATATTATCCTTACAAAATATCACTAATTTGAATGATCGTTTTGATGATCCCCACCACCTGTTGTTGGTCCATCTAGGCATCAAGCCGAACGTTGTTTATCGTAAAGCATTACCAAAGTAGATGATTTTTAATTTATTTTTGGTTTGTTTGAGCTTACCTACTTCGCTTCCTTTATCCAAATCTGATACAACAAAATTTCCACAAACCATTTCCCCCATCTTTGTTTGATTTTGTTACTCTAAGCTGGGTGCCCTACCAAATAATAAATCAGTATGCACTAGCTTTGCTGGACCGTGCTATGGTACTAATGGCAAATAAACATGCTCATACCTGCATTTTAATAGTTTAGGTTTATACTTGATGTCTAAGGGCAACTGCAGCGGTTAGAATATACCAAAGAGCAAAGAGGAAATTTGTTTGCTTTTGAAAGAAAAAAAAAACACAGCGGAAAAGTCGACTAAATATGATCTTACGCTCCTCTACACGAGCGTTTACCGACCAAATGCTCTTCTACACGAGCGTTTACCGACCAAATGCTCTTCTACACGAGCGTTTCAAAACCAAAAGCTCTTTTAGAGGAGCGTTTCAAAACCAAAAGCTCTCTTAGATGAGCGTTTGGACTAAAAGCTCTCTTAGAGGAGCGTCTCTAACAACAACGCTCTCCTAGATGAGCGTTACCAAACTTCAGCCGTTACAACGTTGTGACGTTTAACCCACACGCTCTTTTAATCCAGCGTTAGATAAACGCTGTATTGAGAGAACGTTTCACAAAACATTCTCCTACAAAACCGTTTTGTGTTTAGAACGTTCTCCTACAACAGTGTTTTGAGTTAACGTTCTCCTACAAGAGCGTCCGACTATATTTGTGTTTGGTCCAGTTGCTCGACAAAAATTGGTCGAATACTGTTCAAAAACTGGACCAAGTCGTATATACCCTCGCCCGTTACGGCTCACAAAAGTGGACCAAAGAGTAAAATTGGTCTTTACTCTCTGGTCTACTCGATCGCTGCAGTTGCCCTAAGCGTATAGAATTTCAGTCGTATTTATTGGTGTAGTTCAATTTATGGACCGGCCTACTAGCTAGTATCCTACGCTCTTGAGAGCGGAGGTGCAAAATTCATTACCTGAAGCCCTTTCATTAAACTGACGCCCTTGTATTTGAATTACCTTGTTGTAGGATACGAGTTGGTATTTTTCTGTGCAAGATTGTAGAGTCTCGGAGGGCTTTCTAAACGAAAAGAGAAATGGACATACTATCCGACTTTCTTCCAAGCAAGGATTTTGGTCTTTTAACGTTTTAAAAAAATCTCTTTAATATGCTAACTACTGTATTTAACTTGTTTACAAAGTTTAGTATACAGAATCCATCTTAAAGATTTCCAGAATTGGTAGAGTTAAAGTTAAATATGAATCGACTACTCATTATTCTACATACCCCATTCCAGAATCACATGATTTGTGGTTGTACCAGCTATGCTTCTTGCAGGTCTTATGTTGCTATTATTCATGAGAGCCGATCTACCAATAAGAAAGCCAAAATTCTACCACAAATGAAATTTGGATTTTAGACTACGACACATGACTACGGGACGGAGGTAGTATTAAAGTTTATGAATCAACAGGGGGCATAGGAACTGACTATCAGAGGTCAGTGGATCGAGTCTCAATTCTAAAGTTCGAAGATATCATAAAACTCCTCTGGTGTTTTCAAACAAACAAAGAAAAAACATTCCCATTTCATTTACAATGTTAATTTGATGCTTAGACGTTACAGCATTGACAGATGCCCAGTCTTCCTAATGTACATATTCAAATGTTAAAAGATCGACCTAGTCACTATTGACATAACACGTGACAGAGCCGGCCCAAGACTGATTTGGAGTTATCAGTCAGACACTTGGATAGCCTAATTCTGCTGCATATTCTTTCATCATTGTCGTATCTAAGCTTCTAAAGATATCTTGATCATCAACTACATCTGGGAAAGTTAAAGACAAGTTCTCCCAATATTGACCAATTTGATCCTCATCTGTCATTACTGAATTACCCTCATCTTCCATTGAATTCCCTTGTACACAACTCAAACCCAAGACGGGCAACTCCTCAGTGACCACCGTACTACTTGGCTCTGTTTGTTGGTTTTTCCTTTGGGTGGCTTGGGTAGAAGGATTTGAAGTAGTAGTAGTAGTAGTAGTTGAAGAAAAAGAAGAAGAAGATACTGGTGATGATTTCATAGGGATTTGGTGATTGAATTGAGGATGATGAGGTAAATTGAGTTTAGCAGAAGACCCATAGAGTTCAAAAGCAGTATTATCATAAGCAATTGCAGCTTCAAGAGCTGTATTATAAGTACCTAACCATAGTCTAGCACCTCTATTTGGTTCACGAATTTCAGCAACCCATTTCCCCCAAGTTCTTTGCCTAACTCCTCTGTATTTACACAGTGAATTCTCTGGACCTCCTTTTCCTCTCATACATCCTCTTCTTGATTTTGTTGTTGATGATGAGCTCCTTTTCCTCACTGATTTCAATTTCTTATCTTCTTCACTTACATTCGTAGTAGTCACCATGATTAAATCTCCCTACTTTTCTTCTTTCATTACCTTTTCAATCGTTTATAAGATCAGTGGTATGAGCTAAGCTGGCCTGGATAAAAGGGTTTCCGACACGTGTCAAAAGAGAGATCTTTGCGTGTTTGTTAAATTGACATGATTGATAATCTATCATCAATCTAGGTTTTTAACAATGTCTATCCATAACAGATTTTCGTAAATTCAGCTTGGTTTTTTCTTTTTTAATGATACAACACATGGCCATAATGTTTGTTTAGGTGTCACCACCGGTGGAACGGATAATAATTATCTCGTATCCGAATCTGTTAACAATATTCGAATATTCGTATCCAATAATTATCTGACGGATAATAAAAATTCATCTTCGTATCTGAATTTATTAAGATTAATAGATATTCAATAATCCGATAACTATCCGAAAACTATACAAGGAAAAAAAATATTTAATTTGGGTATGTGTGTTTAATCACTTCTTCTTCTCATGAATCCAAAATTGTAACACATAATTAATTTTGATAAATTTGTCATTCCTTCATATTTTTTTCAAACAAAATCATTAACACATGTAAAAAAATTAAGAAAATTGAACGTATAGTAGTAGTTTTTATGTACATATATTTATGTTATCAAATACTGGATAATTATATGATAGTAGTATTTCCGTATTCGTATCCGATAATCCCGATAAGGAGTAATTATCCTATAAGATATCTATATCCATATCTGATATTCGAAACTTCGAATAATATCCTAAATTTTTTATACGGACTCAGACGGATGTCGGATGTTCGATTGTCCATTGACTGGCCTATACATAAATGTTATCTTGAGTAAAGTAACTTCACTGGTTAGTAATTAAGATCGTTTTCTTTCTTCGTTCTCATAACCTCTCGTTATAATATATGTTGAATTTTGGTTGCCACTTTGGGACTAGTCACTGGACCAGAACCTAGTTAGCAATTCAAAATTTGACAAATGTACGGGACGGTAAATGTACGAGTATTATTTGGATTTATAAAAATTAAATTCGGTTAAAAATCCGATCAATGGCCCGGGATTTTGACAGTAATTTGGAACGGCATACGTATGTGTGTAATTCGTTTAACTAATTTGAATTCGGCATTAAAAATTGCTATGTATTAATGAATGAAATAATATGATTTTGGGGGTGTTTTGTGATTTAGATGTAATGTATACTTAATATATCTAGATTTGATATAACAAATAGGTAGTCCAGTGTTTAAGGCTCAGTAAAGGAAGGAGCAGGTCGGGTGTTCAACTCCCACCACCTTTTTCACATTTTTGAAACAACATCTAAATGAAATCTGGTGCTAAATGTAGATATGGGCTTTGGATCTATTGGGTCGGTGTCTCGGTGGGCTATGTGACGAATCAAAAGGCTGTATAACAGGTCTCGG
>JAJJMC010007665.1:4500788-4590503 GCA_023531435.1 Papaver californicum
CTCGGTGGGCTATGTGACGAATCAAAAGGCTGTATAACAGGTCTCGGTTATATAGGTTTGCTAAATAAAAAAATGTGTACCAACGGATCATACGGCCGAATTATTCGCCAAGCCCATAAAACACTAGTTTATGGGCCAGAAAGATAATTTTTGTAGCAAGCTGAATAACTTGAGAGAATCTAGGGATTGTTACATATTCGTAATTTGTAAAAATCGGAAGGCTTAATATGGGAGGTCTGCACGAGGTTCATTTGTTTAGAATATTAGTTGCTTGGTGTCAAGATTCTTGTGATTTTTGGGTTGTCGAGCTAAGGTTTGATCACTTGCATATTCTAGATTCTAGAGGTTTTGTGAGTCAACCATTGTAAGGAACTAAAAGTCATGATCAATATAGTGAATTTTAGATTTCGATCTCGTTTTAGCCAGCATCAACACATCAGGATAATTTTATTTGTATGAAATTTTTTGTAAATTTTAAGATCCTTATTCTCAAAATCTGTATCATTCAATTAAATAATTGATAAAAATATTTGTGATTTTAGATCAATTGATAATACGAAAGAAAATCGACTCTTTTAAAATTAATTTTAATTTTAGATGATAAAATTTTCATATTAACCTTCAACTCAGTAATTTGTTTTAACGAGTTTCTCGATAAGATCATGTCTTTAGTCGAGATCGGAAGACTCGTCTTAGTCATAAGAACCAAAACCGGAAATTTCGGTGAGTCTCGAGCATGATTTTTTAGATTGGTAGTTAATTTCAAGTTTTTGAAACACGATCTGAATCGCAAGTAAGAATCGCTTTGCCCAAGACTCGCAGTCTATCTTGCACAGACACATATATGCAACGCAGTTACGACACGATACGATTACGGGGACACGTCAAATATCAAAAAGAAGAATTCGAGGACATGTTAAATATATATTATATATATCATCAAAATGAGATTTTACACTAATTTACGCAACAAAATAATTGTTTTTATTTTTGAATACTTGACTAAATAAAATTAATAATATAAAAGGATGATTAAGTCTTTCACGAATTATGCTGGATTCGACAAGAAGGAGAATAGATTAGTTCATTTTGATTAGCATCACCTTTAGTTCATTTTAATTTTTCAAACCAATATAAATTATTTATGGTGTGTCCGAAAGTGTCTAATTAGTGTCCGCAAAGTGGCAAATGTCGAACTTTACCCGACACGTGATGTTGTATGTCCATCGTGTGTCGAGTAAGTGTCAGATGTGTGTCGTATATGATCGGGTGTCCGACTTAATTATGACATCTTTCTAAAGGTGTCTGTACAACCTAGCTCATAGTTTTGATCCGTGAATCGCTGAGTCACGCAATGATTCGGTCTGATTCATTCCTTACTTATTATTTCAAAAACTTGTGGGATTCCGGGATATGTTTAATTCAAAACCTCTTGGGGTTCCTGGATTCGAACTTGGACTCCTTATGCCCAAGTTACACCCAAATGCAAGCTCGTATCCAATATTCCACACTAAAAAATCGTGCCTAAAGACAACACTAGTAAGCATGCCAAATAAATGTGGTTGATACTATGATCAACCTAATTCACAAAACCCAAAATATTTAACTAGGTTATACCTTGAGAGCTTATCCTTGGTGGCTTAGAAGAATATAATCTGGTAGTCGAGAGCTCCTATATCCAATGACATTGGAAATTTAGGGGGATAGTAGAGCTTACTGCTATCTTACGGTTATGATAATTTATGATTGACAAAAAGTAACTAAATATACTAATTTAATGAATGTTTATTATCGAATAAAGATTCCTCAGTAAAATCTATCTATTGCTTGCAACCTAATCTCTTCGGTTGCTTTTATTTACTTTTTTTCAAAATCTATTAAAAAAGATATATTACTTTGAAAAAACTCATTGTTTTTTAAGGCAACAAAATTATTGTTGTTGTATTACAATTTAATCAAGTGGAAAATAGGATATCACCGTTATAACTTGAATCTTAATTCTCTAATTATATTTGGCGCATTTTCCTTTTTGTGGTTGAAGATTCTTGAGTTTCATTGTTTCTACATGCATCACCATATTGCAACTAAAAATTTGTTCCAAATACGATTAAGTTGCTCATCACCCTAACCGTGACTCAAGTTTATATATATGCATCAATATTACTATCATAATTCCAATAAAACTTGCATCCTCCAATAAAATACTCCTAAATTTGTTTTGTTTCCTAACAATCACAAAACAGAGTGGCACTTATTTCATCTTCTTCCTCACCAAACTGGTATAGCCTATCCACATTTATACTTCTTCTAAAAAGTTTGACGGTCATCATCAACCTTCATGACATAAAAGTCATGGAAAGAAGTTTATCGGTTGCCATTAACCTTTCATGATATATAAGCCATAACTACAACTTGGGATTCCTTACTTGTGTGAATCAACTTGTGAATATAGCACCAAACATATACGTTTTGTATAAGTTGTAATTGCATAATAATTATGTATTTTTGACTCGCGAATCATTAGATCGATTGAGTTGTTTTTCAATCCAAGGGGTATGGTTAAAAATAAAATCTAACATATGACCATTTTATATTTGAATCCAAAAAATATATAACCATTATATGTTCAGGCCGTGGGTTATAAGCCCAGAGGTGTCACTATCCAACTACAAAAAACCCAACAAAACAAATTTGTCACAAAAAACCCATTTGAGCCAACTTTCTAACTACCCTTAATAAAACCGCTCACTCACTCTCATTTAATTCTCACTAATTCAATTTGAAACGAATTTAGTTCCCTCTTCAACCACTTCAGGAATTTCAACCGTTCCCCATTTTCAAAATCAGAAGAAAAATCTCCTGAAACAACATCATCTTAATCTTCATCCATATCATCATGATCGTCATAATCATCATCATCGTCGTCGTGATCATCTACATCACCAACAGTACATTAAAAAACAGAATCAAAAACTGAATTTCTGATTCTCAAATGGTTGTTCATCATTCTCAGTAGATATACTAAGTTTCCCACATCCTACTTCTACTATTAACTCAGATCTTTCTATTCTATTCTCTAACAATTTAAACCTTACCAAAAATCGAAACAAAATCACTGAACATCATTAAAAATGGTGAAGAAACAAGAGAAAAATAAAGATAAAAAGATGAACAAAAAACTTAATAAAACAGTTAAGAAACAAGATTCTCCAAAAGATAAATCGAAGTTTCATTGTTCTTCAGTGATTGTTTATGGTTGAAAATCAACATGCATCAATGATTTTTAGTTTCGCAATTTTGGTTTCATCAATGAATTTGGGTAATAAGGTTTCATCTGTTTCGAAATCACCGGTTTCATAGTTAGGTTAAATTACATTTTTCTGTAATTAGGTTTCACTGATTTTCATCTTGGTTTCATATGTTTGTAGCATGGTTTTAGGTTTCATCTGTTTTGACCTAATTTGTTTACTTAATTGCTATTTTCATGGAACCAAAATTGACTTCATCATGTTCACTTATGGTTGGGACCAACTGTGTTGGTGTTTTTTACTTAATGTCTATTTCGATGGAACCAAAAGAGGTTTCATCATCTTCTGTGTATGGTTGTGACAAACTATGTTGGTGTTTTTTACTTAATGTCTATTTTGATGGAACCAAAACCGGTTTCACCATCTTCTGTGTATGGCTGGGACCAACTGTGTTGGTGTTTGTTACTTAATGTCTATTTCGATGGAACAAAAAAAGGTTTCATAATCTTCAGTGCATGGTTGGGACCAACTGTGTTGGTGTTTTTTACTTAATGGCTATTTTGATGGAACCAAAATTGGTTTCATCATCTTTTGTGTATGGTTGTGACCAACTGTGTTGGTGTTTTTTTACTTAATGCCTATTTTTATGGAACCAAAATTGGTTTCATCATCTTCCCTGTATGGTTGGGACAAGTTCTGTTTGTACTTATGGTTTACTTATTCTGTAACAGGGAAAAAAAGACTGACATAACCATATAGGTGCTCGTTGCATCATTTGTGTGCATAGGAACCTAAGATAAAAGCTTTGATACAGAGTAAGTAAGAAAACATGAAGGCACTTGTTGCTTGTCGATTTTGGCGTTTCTTGAAATCGTTCTTCGAAAGTACGCTGCAAGAAGAAAAATTAAAGAAAAAGACCGAAGCAATTCAGATGATCTTAGGGTCATATTATAAAAGTGTCAAGCATGTGAAACGAGATTGTTTCAAGTTAATGAGAGCAAAGAATATGATACTACAGACAACACCTGAACAGTTCCCTGTGATTTTTGGTCTACAAATGATGAAGAATGTAGATATAGACAAAGATGTTGAGATGAAGAAAAAGGTGAACATGTTCGCGGTCGAGTATTTTAAGGGAGATAAGAATATGAGGAAAACTGATATTCTGAGAGCTATGATGGAAACTGCAGCAGATGAAACCAAAGTTGAAGACTTCGTCAAGCTATTCGTACTCTATCTCTTGGTTTCCATATTTGTCCCAAACAAAGGTGGGCAGAATCTGACTTCAAAATACTTGTACCAAGTATTTGAGATGAATAAGGTGTTTTGGCCAGATGTTTTTCATGAGTATCTAATTGAGTCGATAATAACAGTTGAAGAAGTTGATGATGTATTGGGTTGCGTCATTTGCCCATTGGTAAGTTAATTTTTCTTTCTTTTGATTCATAAATTGTTTGTTTTTTATTTTTCCCGAGTTTGATTACTAATTTGAATGTTGTGTATTGTTTTTTTCAGTATTGGTTTGCCGAGATGTCAAACATCACATTGAGACAGGATGGGAACGAGATATACGCAAGGTTCGTTATATGGAACCTAGATGAAATAAGCAAGGCAGTGGTGAATAATTTTGATGATCTTAGCAATAAACCAGAAATTTTCTCAAAGGTAAAAGCAACAACAGTTCTTGTTTGTTTATAGTTTTTAATGTCTGAGAATTAAAAACTTCAATCATTTATTTGGTTGCACCTTATTCCAGATGAAAAAAAATAATGGAACCAAAATAAGGTTCCATAGTTTATTTAATTTCACCTTATTCCAGATGAAAAAAGAATGATGAAATCAAAACAAATTTCATAACTTTTCTTGTGTTTTGCAGATGAATGTGGGTTACCGTCAGGGATCCTTCTTGCTTCCATATAATGAACAAGAAATACGCTTGGTCCAGCGTATAGAGGAAGAGAATATTCATGTTGAAGAGTACATTGATGGTGAACTACAGGTTGGTGATGGAAATGAAGAGGGTAATGCAAGTGAAAAGATTATTGGTGATAGAAATGAAGAGAGTGTTGGAACTGGAAATGAAGATAACCCTTACAAGGCAAAATATAAGTGGGTAAGAATTTTGATTGAAAAACTTACAAAATATAAATGGTCTTTATGAAGAAGATCAATCAATTATGGCCAAATATGATGCTGAGGAGAAGTTACAACCAGTGATGAAGACTTACGTGAGACGGAAACGTAAAAGAGATGAAACAGAAACGGTTTCGAACCGTGAAGAAATGGTACCTGAAACGGTTTCGAACAGTGAACAATATGTGGAGGTAATATGTTAAATCTTAGATGAGTTAAATATGATCTTGTTTATTTGTGTGTGTTGGGTTAATGATAGTTCCATTTGAATAGATTTGTATGAATTTCTTTCTTAATGAAAGCGTTTCAGAAAAGTTTCATTTGAGAATTATATTAAGTTAGAAGTGTTAATAGCTAACATATGTTAATATTGCAGGATATGATAAACAAAGCTATAAATATTGTGGATAACATGATAGAAAAAGAAAGGGGTTTGCAGCAAGAAGAAACAGAACAAGATGCTGGCGATGTTGAGATTGAACAAGAAAAGGATTTATTGGTCGAAGAAGATGGTGAACAAAAGTCTGATAATGTTGTTTTTGAATATAATGCTGAGGTGATACTTTACTTTGATTTGATTTGTTTATTGTCATTGAATCTAATTTTTTTAAATCAATAAATCTTGCAGGTAATGAATATGCCTGAAGAAACACAACAACATGATACAGTGGAACCTGAAAAGGTTTCAGCTCATGAAGTTCAGATTCAAGGTTTAATTGAAGATTTTGAAGATTCTTTGTTGGAACCAGAAAAGGTTTCATCAACTGAAGGAGAAGTTCATGAGCAAGAGGTGATGAAACCAGAAAAGGTTGCATCATCGGAAGGCAAAGCTCAGCAACTGATTGAAGAAGTTTCGGAGTTAACTCCAAACACAATTGAAGAATTGAAGGTGGATGAGAAAGTTGAATCTGAAATCAAAGGGAAGCAAGCCAAAGATATTATAATAGAAGAAGTTTTGGAGATAACTCCAAACACAGCTGAAGATATCAAGGTGGCTGAACAAGTTGAATCTTCTTTGTCGAAGACTGAGTTGAGGAGTGTAATAGAAGAAGTTTCTGAATTGACTCCAGATACAATAGAAAATATCAAGGTGGATGAGCAAGTAGAATTGGAAGCCAAGAAAAGTTCTTCGTCAAAGCCATAGATAAAGATTGAAGTGTCAACTCAGGGTTCAATTGATGAAACTATTCTTCATCAAATGGAAGATGAATATGCAAAGAAGATTTCTACATCAAATCCAAAAAGTAAAGTCATGTGCTACTACTCAGTTATAAACATGGCAAATGATGTAATTTCTTTAGAAGATGATATGCCTCATTTCAAGTTGGGATTGACGCAAACTGACAGTGACAAAGAAGATAGTGAGAATGAAGACGTCTGTCCCGAACAAAAGGTGAGTAACATAATCTCAAAGATGAGGAAAAACAAAAGGAGTATGCAAGCACATGTTAAGATGCAGTATTATACACCTAGGGAAGCTAAGAAGAAGAAAAGAAACAAGAGTCGTTGTGTGAGCAGAAAGCAAACTACAAAGTTGGAGAACAAACAAAAAGAGAAAAAAGAAGGCTTAATATCGAGGAAAGTAGTTGAAAACTTAAAAATTATGCAAGTGCTGGATTCAAATCAGAAACCGATTGTGTGCAGATATTTTAAAATGAACAATAAAAGGTAAGTGGCATTCATACTATTCAGTTTTTTGGTTTCGTAATTTAAGTGTTGAAACCAAAATTTGAATACATTTGTTTCAGTTTATTTTCTTCTTCTTTAATCAATAGTTAAGCAATCGTTTTTTTCGAATATCCGTTTCCATTAATTTGTTTTTCAACAATTTAACAACAGTGACATGGCTTGAGAAAAAAAAAAGAGTTTGGGTTGTATATTACAGGAAGGAATATGAATACCTTGGTAAGAAAGGGTGACATTGCAGGAGATATGATTGAGTTCTACATGCTCAAATTGTAAAAAAACATATCAAAGAAAAACCTGAAACCAGATGGTACTCTTAAGTACAAAAGGGCAGTTTTTCTAAGCACATATGTCTATGAAAGTTTCCTCTAAATTCTCTTATACAAGTGTCTTTCTTAAACAAAATTAGAACTTGATTTTTTGAATTTTTACTGAATTTCATACACTGCACTCAATCGGGCAAAATTGTCGCACTGCAATTGAAGTTTTCATCGACAAAATGGATTACACTCCAGAATTTGTATTCGTTCCATTGCTAACAAAACTTAGTGAAAAGTTGTATCACTGTACATTGTTAGTTTTTGATAATGAGACTGGAGACTTCTCTCACTACAACTCCATGGCTTCCACTGAAGATGAATGCAACAAAAGTGCTGAAAGCATGAAAGAAAGAATGGTGTCAGCATTCAAACAACATGTTGCAAAGCTCTCCCTAGACCCGGCAAGTCAAACAAAAGAATATGTTTTGAAACACCCCTTTGTGTTGTCAACAAGATGTGTAAATGCTTTAAATATCTTCTCTTAAATATCTTCATTTCAATCATTTTTTGTTTTGTTCAATTTAAAGATCTTGTTTTGTTAATTTCAAGAATGATTGCGTCCTTCATGTTTGCTATTACATGAAGAGCCTATTGAAAGGAAAATTTGCGTCCGAAGAGAATATAAAACAAAAGGTGCAGAATATGAGGTCAAAGCTGGCCTGCAAGATACTCCTTGACAAAGTTGCAGACTACGAGGCCAAAGTTGCAACTTAAAGACGAACAAAGATTGATTCACAGTAGGGTGGAGGAGGACCACAATTGTTTTTTTTCTTTTCAGGTGTGTCTCGTTTAGCAGAGAAAAAAGATTGATGCTGATTTAATGGTAGTTGTGTGTTCATGGAAGTGAGGGTGCAGTTCATGGTGGTAAAATCAAGTGACACTGAGTTTGGGTTAAAGAAGTTGTAAATACAGGGTAGCAAGTTTAAAGAACTAAGAACAGTCTTTTCATCGATCATGAACTAGTATTAAGTAATAAAAAATCGACTCTTAATCAAGATGTTGTGATATTTTTCTCTTTTTTCTTTTTAGTTTTTTTTTATAACAGAAGTGACGGATCCAGGATGAAAATACTTATCACAGATGTAAACAAAAAATGATGGAACTAAAAAGAGTTCCATCATTTTTATGGTTCCATCTTATTCCAGATGAAAAAAATTGATGGAACCAGCATAAGTTCCATCATATTAGAGATGAAAAAAAATACTGAAGCATGTGACAAACTATGAAACCTATTTTGAGCATGTGACAAACTATGAAACCTATTTTGGTTCCAACAAATTATAAAAGCATGCAACTCTGTCAAACTTAATCTAAAATTAAACAAACATGAAACACATACAGCAAAATAACATGTTTAACTTTAAACAATGATGGAACCAAAAAAAGTTCCATCATATTAGAGATGAAAAAAAAATACTGAAGCATGTGAAAAACTATGAAACCTATTTTGGTTCCAAAAAATTATAAAAGCGTGCAACTCTGACAAATTAATCTAAAATTAAACAAACATGTTTAACTGTAAACAAATGTAGAAAAAAGAATAAATCAGAAAATAAAGATCAAAACATATAGTAGTCTAGACGAATTTTAGTCAAAATGAATTCACATCTGTCGCGCAGGGCATGTCCTTCGGTTATGGGCACTCAAAACATGGCAGCTACCACAAGTTCTCATCTTCTTATTAGGAACTGAACCTATATTAGGAATTCTCTTCTTCTTCCTTGGACGACCTGATTGTGGTAGAGCATCAGGACCAAGAACAAGAGATTTTGGAGACACAATCACAGGCTTTTTAACTGTGGGAACAGGATTGATTGGTCTTGCATAGGATTCACGGTAGAACTTTACTGTAAAGTAGAATTCGACATACTTATACGGATCTTCTTCATTTATCATGATACAACGGATAGCGTGGGCACAAGGGAAACCGTTGATGCGCCAGCGGTTGCAAGAACATGTTCTTCTTTGCAAATCGACATTTTGTGTTAATGTCGAATGAACTTCAAACACATATTGTGACGACTTGGTGACACTGTATTAACGGCCGTGCATCTTGTTGTTGTAGAGCTCAATTTCAAATTCTGGATATAAAGTTTCTCGCCACTTCAATAATGTTGCACATTCCTCGCGACGTACGCATATTTGATTCATAAGCTTCACTCTGATCTCATTAATCATGATGGTTATATGCTTCTCTCTCTCTTCAAGGATCCAACTATTGAAACTCTCAGTGATATTCGAACACAACCTACCATAACGACGACCAGGGAAATAAATGCTTTCCCATTTATCAACCGGAGCTCTACTCAGATAATCTTGTAACTTCTGATTTTTGACCTGCAACAACTTCTCCCAGTTCTCTGAAAATTTTGTATGTGTATTAGCATACGCACATTTTTCAAACAACCCAAGCACATAATTGTTATAAACCTTACTGGACTTCGGCAAGTATGTATTGATATTGTTCTTCATGTGCCAATAACACTAACCATGAACAGCATCAGTGAATACTTCAGGAATTTGATTCACCAAACCACTACCTCGATCACTGACAAAAGTAAGCTTTTTGCGCAAAGGAGAAAGGACTTCCTTCAAATTCTCCAAAAACCATTTTCAGTTCGCGTCATTCTCCGATGAAACCACAACATAAGCAAAAGGATAGATTTCTGAAATATAACAGAAAAAATGTATGAGAATATAAAAACGATGAAACCAATTTTGGTTTCATCAATAAGGTTTCATCTGTTTCAAATAAATTTTTTTGTAAATAGGTTTCACTGATTTTCATCTTGGTTTCATCTGTTTGTAGCATGGTTTTAGGTTTCATCTGTTTATTAACTCAAAAACAAATAGAATGTTTTAGAAACTTACCGTCATTTTCGGTTAGACCTGTTGTTGCCATGATATGACCAAGGTATTTGCTTTTCAAATGGGCTGCATCAAGGAATAACAAAGGACGACAGTAATTGAATCCACGAATGCAAGCTCCGAAAGAGATAAACAATCTCTGAAATTTTTGAGTCCCATTTTCAACTTCCAAAATAACACGAGATTCAGGATTGGTTTCAGTCAATTTGTTGGTATACCATTTCAAGTACATAAATTGATTTCTCGTTCTCTCCCATGTAATATTCAACGCATGCCTCTTCCATGCATATGCATAATAACGACTAATGTCAAAGCCATACTATCTTGTAAACTGATTCATAATATCCTTTATCTTCTTCTTTAGATTATGTTTAATCTCTTCGAGAATCAAGCTACTAATTAGTTTCTTCGACATATGTGGTCTGTTTACAACTCCACCACTACAAGTATGCTTCTTATTTAACTCCTTGATAATAAAAGGACTACCTTCAACACCATCAATATAAACAGCATATATATGTCATTCACATTTCTCTTCTTCCTTCTTAGAACAACATGCACCAATACTCAACTTCTCATTCCTTGTCATCTTAAATGAATACCCAGATGTTGCATGATATTTCAACAAATCAGAGCGAACTTGTTGAACACCTCAGGTAAATACCTGATTGACACCCTGAAAAAGGCCTAACCAAAGCGCAGACTTCAACGGTTCTTTAACTTTATTACGGACATCATAATCAACTAAATTTGTAAGTCCTGCATGCTCGAAAGATATAATTCCTAAACTTTGTGGCTGCTCAAATGGTATGATTCCTGAAATTTCTGAACTACAACTAGAGGACTCATCTCTATGCCTTACATGTAAATCAAGAGATGGAATCTTATTAAACAAAGTAAATAAAGCAACCGACTAGAGATCAAAATCAGAATTAATAACCTTTTGCCGATGACAAACTATGTGGAAAATTTCTATAGAAAGAACATAGAATTGACACCAACTTGAACATATACTACCCTTCAAATCACAAACAGATGCTTGTAGACCAATACGAAAAGATAATGTATCCTCTTTGTGAGATATAACAGCGAGAACATATTCCATAATCTACAGAAAAAAAGTATGAAACCAAAAAAAGTTTCACTAGATGTGAATATAAACAATAACAAACAACAAAAATTGAATATTAACATCAACAACATAACAAATTCTGATCCCAATAATCTACAGGAAAAAAGTATGAAACAAAAAACAGTTTCACTAGCTGTGATGAATATAAACAACAACACAAACAACAAAATTTGAATAAGAAACATCAAAAACATAACAATTTTGATTCCAATAATATATAGGACAAGGTATGAAACCAAAAATCAACTTCACTAGATGTGGGTATAAACAACAACACCAACAACAAAAATTGAATATTAACATCAACAACATAACAAATTCTGATTCCAATAATCTACAGGAAAAATTTGAATATTAACATCAAGAACATCAAAAACATAACAAATTTGATTCCAATAGATTTGAATAAGAACATCAAAATCAAAAACATAAAAAATTTGATTCCAATAGATTTGAATAAGAACATCAACAACATAAACATAAAAATCGTAAAAATAAATGGATCTGAGTTTCATAATCAACATAAACTCAAAAATTCAACAACAAAAAAAACAAAAACAATTATACCTAAAAGTTGAATTTCAGTTTGCGATGAATGATTGAACTAAAACAACAGCTTGAGCCGAGTGATAATATGATCAAATTGAAATAATAAACTGTAACTTCAGTTGGAATCTTCAAACAAATATCTAATCTCACTTATGACTGATTCGAAGAACAAAAAGAAAAGTTTGATAATCAATAAAAACCAAAATCAGTAAATCGAAAATTAAAATACAATCAAAATCATAACAAGAAAACCAAAATCAAGTACAATCAACATCAAACTTACCTGATGAATACGACTGAAGTTACAGTTTTTGTTCTTCAATTAAAGAGAAATGAAAACGAGTTCGGTTCTTCAAATAATCAATGGATTTATTTGGGGAAGATCTGTTTCAAATTGAAACCCTAGCCGAAGCTAAGATTTTGAGAGATAATTTTTTTTTTCTTTCCTGAATCAGATTCTGTTATTTGGAGCAAATTTGATTTAGGCGATTTTTCTCTCACCAAGATTTGATTTTCTCATTTATTTCCATTTGAAACATATAGGTTATATAGGAAAGGGCATCTCGGGTATATTAAAAATAACCAAAAACTAAAATTAACCAATATTAAGGGAAATGGGGTTTTAATTTCATTTTTAATTAAAATAGTTTTTATTTATAAAAGATAATATGGAAGAAGTTTTTGTATAGAAAGTTTGGCCACCTAGATTTTCTATACCAAGTTATGTTATGTGTTTGGAGCATAAAATCTAAAATCTCTGCTAGAACTAGACCCATCAAAATATATACGTGGTTGGAATTGTGAGGAGGTACGAAGCTCCACAAAAACTGGCCTAAAATAGCCTAGAGGTATTATGAGATAAAATATTCCACAGTCCTCACCAAAGCCTAGAAATATTTTATTTGGAGGTAAGAACTGCTACACAAGGTTAACTAAGAGAGTATTAGATTAGATAATAGTTGTTCCACTTTTTAGAAAATCCCGGGGATGTAGCTCAGATGGTAGAGCGCTCGCTTAGCATGCGAGAGGTACGGGGATCGATACCCCGCATCTCCATTTAAACTATTTTTTTCCGGGTTACAAACGCGTGTGGCCAGGACACTGGTACACTATACATAAACGCCTCAGCAGTCTGAACGATCAAACAGTAGCAGCGAGGAGGGAACGAAGCCATTTTCATTTCCCTCCCAATTCCCTACAAGATTTCTTCGTACTTCCAATCTCCCTCTCTCTCTCTTTTAGCACCCAAATTACAAGATTTGAGGGTTTCTTAGACACGCAATGAGACACTCCCTCTAGCTGATGAACAACAGACATGGATAATCCGTTGACAACGTCGAATGATGTAACCGAGAAGAAGAGTTCATCTTTGATAAAGGAGAAGAAAAAAACTTCAGATCCAGAATTTATAAGTTGTTTGCTTCAGCCTCCTGCTGCTGATTCAGATCCTACTTACATTGGAACTCGTCGTCTACTTCTTTACAAGAAAATTAACTCTGGTATTGATCGCCGTAAGGTAAATTCTAAATTTCCTCTATCTTCTTTTGTTTCATTTCTGGATTAATTTAATTAGAAATCGTTTTAGCGTTTTGGTATATGATTTAAGAGTCAAGAAGTCAGTTTTGTTACACATTGCGTTGCAGTTATATAGTAAGATTTGATTGGACAACTTAATTATTTCGAGAAATTTCATGTTTTCTTGTACATTGGAGTAGTTTCGATGTGAATTTCGGCTACGATTTGATGACAGTATATGACTTGTAGTTTGTTTCTTACGGAATTTGTTTATGTCGAAGGATTGGAAGTCCAATGGAAAAGGTTATGTTGCGTACCGTAATTGGATTTGCAGACCAAGGAATTGGGAAAGTTTGCATATACCTAGTGGCCCGAGCACACCTGGCCAAAGGTTAGTGTAACTGCAATCATAGGTTGTTTGGTTTTGTTCATATTGATGCATTTTTTTTTTTTGACATCTTGACTTCCCTGTTCCACTTGTTCTGTATATTTATGTTTCCATACGATTCTGACATCAGGGTAATTTACTGATTGATGCATCAGTGGGCGATGGGTTCCGACTCCAAGCCCACTCTCTATTCTGTTAGAAGTGGACAGTTGGGGGGGTTCTAGCAGGGTATGTATGATATACTCTTGCCAATTTTTTTATCTTTTTCATTTTCTCTCATACTGCCAATGTGATTGCTTTTAGTGTCCTTGGAAACCGATCAACAAAGAAGCTTTAGGGTACTGGATTGTGAATCCTTTATAATTGATAGATGTATTATTTTTCTTTTTTGAAGATTTGTATAGTACGCTACAGGTTTAACTGATCCCCATCCATGCAGGATTTAAGAAGTGGCAATCTAGGTCGTCGTACAAGTTTCAGCTCAAGCCTGAGTGATAGTGATCGGACTATACGGAAAGTTGAACCTGCATATTCTTTTGTAGGGATGCAGTGCATATTTGACCATTCCAAAGCATCAGGTACCTTTCTTAGAACTTGGAAGTAGCTACGGCATGGTCCATCTTCTTTTATTGTTCTCTTCCTCTTTCCTCACTGTACACCTTAGTGCTTCTTTAGACTTTCTTTTAAAACCAAGCAAACTGATAAGTTTGAATTACCAGTTACTGTGTTGAAGTTTGGGAACAAGAGTTCGGATCTACTTGCTTATGGGGCTTCAGATGGATCCTTGACTGTTTGCAGTGTCTCTGAACCGCCTTCTAACGTTAAGCATTTGAGTGGTCATTCGAAAGATGTCACAGGTTGGAATCAAGTGATATACTTTACTTTGTTCTACGAAAATTAAATGCAGAATTTGTGATTCTTGACTTCCATTTGTTATGATTTATCCCTAAACGTAATATAGTAGTCTGGCACTGTCTGTTCTAGACAAAATACCTTACATATAAATGATGTCTATATGTCTATTAACCAGTTTATCTATTCACAGATTTTGATTTTTCATCCAACAATCAGTATATTGCTTCAACGTCAATGGATAAGACTGTGAGAATATGGGAGTTATCAGGAGGCAACTGCATTAGAATAATATATGGAGTCTCCCCACAATTATGCATCCGCTTTCACCCAGTGAGTGTACACTGTCCTCCTTGACATTTTTTGAGTAATATTAAGTGATGTTCTGCTCTTACATTCTTGCTCTTTCACTGCAGGTAAATAACAACTTCCTTTCAGTTGGCAATGGAAATAGAGAAATCAATGTAACTTCTCTTCTCAAAACTTAGAAAATGGGATGATATTGCTACATTCAAAGGTCTAATTCCAAACTTTGCCTGCATTGTGTTTCAGGTGATAAATTTCAGCACTGGGAGGATAATTAAAAAGGCATTGTTCGAGAGTGAGGTTACAGCCATGGACCACGATCATACTGGTCAGCTTATATTTTGTGGTGATGCTCAGGTTTGTTAACTTACTTCGGCTTGATTTGGATTCAGTGACAGCCCCATTTATCAAGGCATGCAACTAAACTGGCTTAAATGCTACAGGGGTGCATATACAGCGTACTTATGGACTCCCACACTGGAGCATTATCCCGGTCACATCGCCAGCGAAGTAGCCTTAAACAAAAATCCCCTACTACAACTGTACAGTATCGTACCTTCTCTCTGCTGGCAAGGGGTCCTGTTCTTTTAACATGTACTCAGGATGGAAGTCTGTCCTTTTTTAGGTATCGGTTACTGGTTTTGTCTTGTACTTCTCATCTTATTGGTGGATACGGCTTAGGAATTGTTTTTGAGTGATTTTTTCCTAAAGACTGGGAATTTGCCTTGTAGTGTTGCTTTGGAGATACAAGGGTATTTGACTCTCCGTTGTTCACTCAAACTGGCTCCTCGAGTGCATAGTATCCGCGCAACATTCTGCCCACTACTTTCACTTGAAAAAGGAGAATTTATAGGTAGGTAAATTGCACGGTCATGTTAAAAGGGTATTGTGCTAATGTATGTTGTCTCATGTTTTCTGAGCTTCTAGGAATTTTAACTTCTAAGATTAACTTCGGTAAAACATTAGAAACTAAAACAAGCATACCCTTGGAAGTGGGTATACTTGAAGCCTGAAAGTAGTGTTCAACTTTCTGTTTGCACCTTATACAGATATCACAGTCTGACTTTAATCTGATTGTTGAATTTGAAGTTGCTGGAAGCGAAGACTCAAACGTTTACTTTTATGACTTGACTCGTCCAAAACACACATGTGTAAACAAATTACAGGTTTGTCTAAAACTTACTACTAGGCAAAGAACCCTCAATGTACTCCCTGTCTCTCTAAAAATCTGGTGACTTGCAGGGTCATGGTTCTCCAGTTATAGGGATTGCTTGGAACCATGGGGAGAACTTTTTGGCTTCATCAGATTCTGATGGTACAGTGATTGTCTGGAAACGAGCAAAGACTAGTTAAGGCAATGTTTACACTGAGAGATGACGCTTCTATCATGTATACACTGAAAAAGAATGAAAAAAGGATATCAGTTCACCTGGAAACTACCGTTTTCCCGTGGATCCATCGGACCCCTTGTGATATTATACCTAGAAGTACTCAATTTTCTCCAATTGAATTCGTCATTAGAAGAACTAAACTTTTGGAACAAGCTCGAAGTAATTAGATATAAATTCTTTATAATCTTTTCTCCTCTCCCTGTTTTTTCGTTGATTTTTGAAATGAGTTTTGCCTTGTATTCTTCGTGAGTGAGTTGTGGGATAAACTCAGCAGGATTTGTAACCAGTTTGAAAAAATTACATGCACAGATATAAATTTTTCACGAACTCTGTATGTTTGTACTTGGTGCCAATTTGCTCATAATGCCTCAAAACTATGCTATCTCGAGTGGAAGAAACTGGTAATCTTTTGCAGGCGTTGTTTCTATCTGCAAATTTATTTTCATCTGACATGAAATATTGTATTTTATTGGTGTGGTTTAGAATCAAAAACCAACAGGTGAGAAAATTCGAGAACGTACCTTGATGTTTAAGCCAAGTGTTGTAACTATAGATTGCCATTGGATTATAGTGGGAGTATGTTTTCTGGTAGAAATATAAGTGCATCATCAGTCGTATCAGAGTGCAACTCAATAGGTTTTATACATCCATAATATTGATTAAAGGTTCAATTTTCTGCTTTCCACGGATATGATTTTATAGTAAACAATATAAAGCAGATTCTGCTCTTTCAAAATGCAGCCTATAACTAAGAACTATCTGAGAAGCACAGGCTCTTCTTCATAGTGCTAATAACAGACCATACATGTGCGGTTCTCATCTTGTTGGCGCTCATCAAACAGGTCCCTAAGGTGAGTCTACTGATCACTTTATCCAGGTTAATCTCCCAGAGAGAGTAAAGCGAAACAAAATAGGGAGGTCCACGCTCCTGTAATTTGCTGTAGTAATTCAGTTGAGACCTCGCGTTCTCATCTATGCTTTTGGTATCTAGTTAGCTCCATACTATATAGATACGTAGATATGTATCGCCGTCCTCCTTCACGTGGATAAAGTTCTTAGTGCTAATTCTTCTTTCTCTAAACTTTGACTCTTCCTTAAACCTGCTCTTATCTCCTTCAGCATTTCATCAATTCTGATACCTTTTCTGTAGAAGGAAGCAGATGAAAGTTATTGGAGTTAAGTGACAAAATATAATCACTAGAGATTCTGAGGAACCATGAAAGGAAAGGAACGAGGGTCCAATGCATTCAAGAAACATGAAGATATACATTACAAAACGGCAAAGCGACAGAGGAACTCGAATCATTTAATAAAGTGATGGAACAGAAATGTAAAGGGGGTGACTTACAGGACACTAACACCCACAACGGCAAGAGGCCGAGGATATTCTTCAATTTGTTTCTCCCTCCTATCTCTTTTGGGAGATCCCGAAGAAGGCACATTTTCATTTGGAGTTGGTAGCAATTTATCTGCCTTATCAACACTCACTTCTAGTTCTGCAGGCAACTCGTTACAACCAATCATCGATATTTCTTCAATCAAAGATGGCAACATGTCTTGTGCCTGAATGCGAAGACCATTGAGTGTCACTATAAGTAACAACATACACATAAAAGAGATCAGCCAATAACATATATCCTCTGAATAGACATTAAGAATCAATACTAAGTACCTCAGGAAGATCAATCTTATTTAACACAACAAGAAATGGACGTTCAAGGTATTCAGGGTTGTACATCCGCAATTCCTGCAAGTAATTTTTTGTTTTTTAATTCCTACTTAATGAGAGCAAAAAAAATGTGGAAGGTTTTGGCTATGCAACTGATAAATGAACTTCCTGGTTGAGGAAAACTATACTTCTTTGACAGTTCTGTAATCCTTTACAGGGTCATAAGCAGATGCGTCGACAATATGAACCAACAGTCGGGTCCTTCTGAGGTGCCTCAGGAAATTGCGACCAAGACCCTGTATTCACACACAATCCAGCTTAATGAAGTAACGAGTTATAGCATAATTCTCGATAGCAGAACTCAAGGTTAACAAGTTGAAGTACCTTCCCCAAATGAGCACCTTCGATGAGACCGGGCAAATCCGCTAAGGTTGCCTCTGACGAAAATTTCCCTGCACCCAAACTAGGATCCCCACCCAGCCTTCCTAGGTTTGGAATTAATGTAGTGAAAGGGTAATTGGCGATCTCAGGCTTTGCAAGAGTAATCGCTGCCAAGAGAGTTGATTTTCCAGCATTTGGCAGTCCCTAGAAAAACAAGTAAAACTTGTATTCAAAACCAATCTCAATCCACCATTAACCGAAAAAACAAAAACAAATATGAAGGTAGCGCGTTGATTTTGAATGCAATCCTGAATGCGCAGCACCCTTTTCATCTACCAGGCTCCATGGTTCAATACTCTTAGCGAACTTAGATATCGGAATCAGGATTTTTCAAAAGAGAATCCCAACCCCATAATTCAAGGTCATAAATGATCACCACTAGAAAAATGGATCACTAGCAACTTCTCATGAGAAAAGAAGATTCTGAAAATGCATAATTCCTATGTTTTGGTATGATTTTCTTGAAACAATATCAGTGCAATCAGTTAGAGGTTTAGCAGCTAAGAGAATCCAAAAACAAATAAGAAAAAAATGACAACCTTTAATCTACATAGAACCTTGACAAATCAAGCAACATAGGAAGTGCTTACCACTAGACCAACATCAGCAACTACTCTCAAAATCAGCTCCAAATTAACTTCCTCCCCAGGTTGACCAAGAGTTAAGATCTGCAACAAATTGATTAGCATGGACTTTATCTTCGCAGTCAGTTCCACCATTTGCTTAAGAAAATATGAAGTTAGCCAATCGCAAATATGCCCAAGGAATATACCTTGTCACTGTCATCTCTCATGACATTACTACTCATCGTCATCGCTTTTTTCTTTCTATGTTCAGGCATCTCCAACAAGCTGATCTACCAGAACCAAAACATAAAACCGATTGATAGACTATGCTTAGTAATAAACATATTAAGTAGTACGAAAATGGTTGAATTAAGCCATGCTAGAAGGAACAACATAAAGAACCTAAATCTGGAATACTGGCACACTAGTATTAGATATTGAATGCTAGGCTAAATCCCTGGAATATCACTAATCATTTAAGATAAGAATTAACTCACCCCACCTTGCCCACCTCTAGCAACCAGAATTTCATCACCTGGCTGTGCTAGATCCGCCAGAAAGGTCCCTCTCTTACGTTTCACAACTGTACCTGTGACGGTTACATGAACATATAAATCAACATGAAAACAAGGTGTTGTTAACTGTAAGTGTGGAGAATTATCTATCAATATTTCCATAATAGTTAAAGTGTCAGGACACTTTTAGACCATGAACTTGGGTAGCTTATGATATACGACCATGCAGTGAAGAACGACAGGTTGCACAACGAAACACAAGATCGTGCTTTGATGCAAGCCCGCAAAAATTTCATCAAAACTTGCATTCACTCACCTACAGGGACAGCTATACGCACTGTCGGAGCAGCTAGCCCATCACGCAGTTGTTTGGTCAGGACACCCATAGCATCAACATTTCCCCCACGCTTAGCATTATGCCTAGTCTTCTTGTGATATTCTAACAACGTATCCAATCTCTCATCTGCATAAATGATAACATCACCCCCACGACCACCCATGGGAAGGACAAGTGAACCATCTGGATCTCTTTTAAACGAACTTTTCCACTTATTTTCTTTGCCATATTTTCCTTGCGATTTCGGAGGAGCTTTCTGATCAGGCAAACCAAGAATTGCACCATGACCACCATCACCAGATCTAACTGTGATAATTACTTGATCAAAGTACTTGTGGGGTTCCTTTATCAATGTCGAAGGGGTTGATGGTGGATATTCCTTTATCTTGATAAGTTTGCACTTAAGAACATGGCAGCCATTTCGTCGTGAATGTATTCTGTCCCAATTCAATCTACAAAAATTGTTTATCAAATTGGAAAAACATACATGTTGATCATGAAAATTATAAAGTACAGCTTTTAATTTATTCTCTAGCATCACTACAATGGCTACAAAAAGTAAAATTCGGAAAACAAGTGAAATTGACTAGATAAGTAAGAATTTTCCACACAAATTCATTTAAAATGGAAGAAAGGAAAAGGGTTTCTAAAATTTTATACTATATGCTGTTTGGGAATAATGGAATTGGAGAAAGGAAAAACTAGCACCACCATTTCTTAAATGAAAAACTAGAATAAGTTCAACGACGTGAAATATATTATCTCTGGATTTTCTCTAACAAAACATATCATCCTTAGAGTCACAAAAATGAGAAATTTAACAAACCCAAGGATGTAATCCCAGTTTTGAAACCTAATAGTCCAAGTACCTCCTATGTTGTTGAACTGGAATTAACTGGAATTGCTCTAGGTAAATATTATGAATAAAATTCGCGCGAAAGAGAGAGTGAGTACACACCTGTTAGGTACAGGAAGGCAAGTAGTAGTTAATCGAGTGGAGTGGTAAGAATCAGTAAGAAGGTTTAGGTTCAGAGAAGTTGCAGAAGGACAAAGTAGATAAGCCATTAGAAGAGAGAGTGCCTAAACTTAGTTAGAACTAGACAACATTCTAGACTTGAGAAGGCAAAAGAGACAGAAGAGAGTAGGAAAAAAGTGAGAAGGCAAAAGAGCCGGGGAGAGTGGATAAAAGAAAAGAAAAAATAAAATAAAATAAAAAAAGGATTCCGTTGCCGGGACTTGAACCCGGGTCTCTCGGGTGAGAGCCGAGTATCCTAACCACCTAGACTACAACGGATTGTTGACATCCAGGTTCTATCAATCTTATTAGTTGCAGTATGGCTGCAAAATCTAGCGGGAATCACTTTGAGCATATGAGATTTTGTTTTAAATCTTTGTTGCTCATTAATAGCCGTATCTGATTTACTTCTACAAGTAGACAACTGAGCAAGTAAGTGAAAACTTCTACATCTTTTTCCGTCCAAATATTAACAAAGCTAGTTACACACCCATACTGAACGTCAATACTAGCAAATGCTCGAGTGAAAGCCTTGCGTGAGACCAAGACCACATTCTGTTAAACCACTCAACGCAAAAGCTATACACGACCAAACTGAAGAATAAAGAACCCTATAACAGAAAATGCTCATCTAGCTTTTTACAAGTGCATGCTTCAGACTGCTTTCCACCCAGGTTTTCAGCTTTAGAGCAAACTGTTATAGCCCCAACCATGAATAAATAATCAGAACGCAGGGATCAAACAAAGACATCAACCCTTCCAGAGCAAAGTCTGAATCTTGCTCGCCTAGGTTTAACTCTTAAGAAAAGCCTTCAAAGAAAATGGTGCAAGCTCGTCCTGCCATTGCACAAACAAACAGAATCAGAAATGCACTCCACAAAAAAGAAAAAAAAAAGATGCATTTTACAAACTACAGTATCTTCACAAAACTTCATCTATCATGTGCCTCTTGTAACATTTATGGATGGCAATAAAAAAAAAAGCAAACACAGAAAAATCTCAAAGACAGTGAGAAAAAGGAAGAAGAAAGTGATACCAAGACAAATTTGAACCAGGAACAAGCAAATCAGGTTACCTTATTCGATTCTTGATGTAAACTTTGTCTAACTACTGTGGTTTGTTGTAGCAGCCTTTCCAGTGCTGAATAGCTGGGCATGTTGGAATGCGCTGATATTAAAATGAGTCAGCCAATCAGGAGAGGGCTGGTGATTTTGATGATAAAAGAAATAAATTATGAGAGAAATAAATGGTACTGAGAAAGGTAAAGAAAATAACCAAGAATTGCTCCATTCAGAGATTCTGCAACATGCTGTCGGTATTCCGAACTTAGCAGGTGAAACATAGGGGAAGTTTCTGGCTCTTCATAAGCTAATAAAGCCATAAAGTCCTGCATTTTCGACAACCTTATTTCTAGTAACTCATGTACGACATTTGAAGAAACAAGTACAAGACCATATGTCTATGGAAACATCTATATCAACAGTTCTTTGATAATTTGATTAAACAAGTACACGGGATAAGAGACTTACTTCAAGTTTTTCAACATATTTATGGATCTTCCCGAAAGGGGTTAACTTGGTTTGAGCAAATTCTAGAGCTTCTGTGCTGCCAACGAAATTTAAAAGTTAGCTTCGATGGATTCACAGCTTTTACAGACAATAAATAAAAGAATCTTTCTTCTTTTTACCATTTCCTAGTGCAGACAAGCTCAACGAAATGAAGGCTCAAGAGATCGAAATGCAAGTCCATATTTTCTTCTAACAAGTTAGGTGCCAGCTGTTCTGTAAGCTCTATGGCCTTTAGAGCATTACCCTCCAGTGCAAAATGATAAATAGCTGAAATACAAAGAAGGATTCAATGTTAATGAGCACAGTAACAAACTCAAGATATGAGTGCAAAATGGAATAGACAGATACAAGTCTGTTCTTTGCTTTGTTTGTGTTCAAAACTTTTTTGCAGCCATAAGCAATCCACTAGCTGGAAAAAGAAACCAAAGACAGAATTGTCTTACGGGAACTACATTTGTTTTTGCAGTCAACAGTTTGATACCAAAAACGTTTTCCGATGGTACCCTAGTACGTAATTCTTTTTTATCTAAATAGGGAGCCAGATGCGCCAAAAAAGACTTCAATTCGATCACTGAAAATGTTTAGTTAAGTCCAAAAAAATAAAAAATAAAAAGACCACCTACGTTTTCTTTTATCCATGTCCACGGGATAATCACCTGGGACCTTTACACCAGTAGAAGCAACAAATGCATCTGCAGTCTCCTTAAAGCAATTATGTACAAGGTATGATATAACGACGCTACGAACATCACTGTCATTAATAGCCTGTCATAAGAACACACATTAGATTCAATTAAGTATACAGATATCAGCAGAAGCAACGAATGTATCTGTAGTCTCCTTAAAGCAATTGTAGCATTATATGCTTCACCTAGTAGGACTAGCATACGTACAAGAATAATATGTTGAGAATTTCTTAATCGATTCTTAACACCTGGAAACGTCCAACATTTCTCTATGTATCTATGAAACACGATAATGTTTTTAGAGCCCCATTACTTCTTCACATGATAAACTCATACCTAAATACTTCACCCACGCAATATTCATGAATTCCCAAAACGATACCCTAGAAATCACAATATGATTTTGGACTTCAATTGCAAAACATCCAGGCCAAACAATTTTATTACAGTGTTTAAACAAGTTCTATACTCAAATTTCTCCTGAACTATTGAACATCAAAGCCCAGACTAACAAAGCAATAATACAAGTAAAACTGATGAAATTTTAACCAATATAATCAATCAATTAATCAGTGAATCATAATGTTTTTGCAAAACTTAGAATCTTGAAGTACCAGTTGAGGGAAACGATTCAGAATTTAATGAGATACTTACTACGTGATCGTACTGTCGAGGATCTAAGTCCATCATTGGCCGTTAAATCTTCTTTAAATTCTCAACTGAAATTTATCTCCAGATGAGCACTGAAAAAAAAGAAAATAAATAGTTCTTCTCTCTCCCGTGCCAAGGGGTAGACTTTGAAATTACGATTAGCTCCAATAATTCGTTCTGAGTCTCTGAAACACTCCACAACTTACACGTTTTTAGTTTTTACCCTAATATCATCCCGACGGAAGGAATAACGTCCGGGGGGCAAAATTTACAAGACACGGTAAGTCGGTAACACCTAGAAGCCTATCCTATGGGATTAGGGTAGCCGGTAATTGTATTTGTATCCGCTTTTAAGAGTAAATCCTACAAAGAGTAAACTCTATTTCAAATCAAAGTGAATTAGTTAGCCACGTTAGAGGTTACTTTAGGAGTAGTAGAGCCCTCAAATCCCCTGATTTCAATCAAACACTATTTCAGTAGAAGTAGTAACCCAAACTCCTAGAACCCTCAAATCCCTTAATTCGTTCTACACAATAAAATATCATAGAAGTGAAAACTTGGACTTGGACAATACTCTTAATGCCTTATTTATTCAAAATAAATAAATTGGTCACTTGGGAGGCGATTGATCTCACTTGGGCGGCTATTTGAATGCCTCCCAAATAATTCTTTAAAAAAAAAAGATATTCCAAATAAAATTATAAAGAATTATCACAATTAGTCCTATGGCTGCATAGCAGAGTTTTCTCTCATAACACTTCACTAATACTCAATTCTAAAATGGATAATGTTAAGATACTCTATCACATAGTCCTTGCTTCAAATAAATTACATCATTCACTCTAAAATATTCTTTCACTTTATGGTTTATAGGTGTCGCTATCGGTTAGAGTAAAAATAATTTATTAATTTATAGTGTTGTCAAACATCGTACCTCGTGACAAACACATCCTATTATCTAGGAAAAAAAACATTAATAAGGCTATACATTGTATTGTATGATATAATTTTGGGTTAAACCATAATAGAAACTAAAAATAACGAAGTCTAAGCTTATAAAACCACGTTTAAAATAATTCAATATAGAACCAAACCGACAATAATAAAAATAAAATATAGGATTTTTATGGTGACCACGTTATATAATATTCAATCAAATTTGGACCAAGTTCACACAACAACAAGAGATTTCTGTCGAGCTCATTTAAACTATCAAGTAGTCATACGTATATTAATTAACAATTATAGCAACAACAAGAGAGGTAACAAGTTAATTTAAACCATAAGTTTTAAGTATAAAATAGTAAAATAGCATAGGCAATCTCTTAAAATTATTTCACTTATATGGACAAATCGAAAAACAATTACATTTGTATTTAAGAATTTATCTCGGTAAAGTTAAGTCCGTTAGAGCACTGCTGGGTTGATCCTAAAAGGCGTTGCTATTCAAGTTTGGTTGTCAAATTTAGATGCTAAAGCTCATCGCTTGAATTGCTTACTAAAATTAACTTCGTTAGGTGGCAATTAGGATTTAGAAGTGTAGAAACATAACACTAGTTATTCTTGAAAATTTGAAAACGAAAAACCGAAGAACAAAGAAGACATCATCTTTCAAACAAAGGTTAGTAACTATTGAATGAATGTGCCAGTTCTATCTAGTTTTTGCAGTTCATTTATTGAGAAATATAACATACAAAGTTTGTTTATATGACTTTAATACAAGTTACTTGATCATTATTTATGATCAAAGTGTCAAAAATACATTAGTTGTGTTCTACAACTTACTGCACAGAGTTACGAAGTGGTGTTTTCTATACTTTCGATGATTTCGACATATACAGTGTTGTACTTGTTACCACTTACTGTTGAATTTTCGACTGCTAAATATCTAGTTTGGATTCGTTCTTAAAAAGACATGCTTAAAAACATATTTTAACCCGAATTAAGTTTCATATTCCTACAAGAATTCATATTCGAACCCAGATTTGCATTTTTCGAACGGTCTTTTTTTTTCTAATTTATTATTGTTTAGATTCATTCATTTGGTACTCAAGGCTAGATGTTTTACATGACTTACAATATCATTCTTGATCAATGTAGAAAGTATTTGTACATGATCCTATTTTCTTCAAAGAAGATGTTTATATCATGTCGACATCTTGATTGCTTCTTGATTTTTTCAAGTATATAACTTTTGAAAGTTAGTGACAATATTCTAAAGTTATGGTTGTCATTTGCCAACCTGGGAAGAGATTAAAATTTGATGTTGATTTCATTTGATATTTTAACCATTTGTAATTATATAAAATTTTCCTTCTCCAGTAGATTACACATAACTAGTTTATTTATTTGACAAAGTACATAGATTTGCAACTAACTAAATATGGTATCAACACCCTAAACACTCTAACTCATCCCCCACTTCACGTTGAGAGTTGCGCTAACCTTTCCTCCCATTGGGCGGTCAACAAAACCCCGGTTTCTGGTTGGCTGAAAAACATGTTAGCCCCCCTTATGTTTCGAGTCCGTCAAAAGTTTATTTAATCCGCTTTTTTCTAGGCTCCATATTAAATGATATTGATCACCCTCTTATGTGTTGGTGGGTCGACGAAACCCTTTGTCCTGATTGTTTGAGATTTTAATTAAAAAAATATCCATAATTTAAGTAACTAAGTAAACCATATTCATTTTTTTTTTATAATTTTGGGAATAAATATGTAAAACAAGTAGATGATTAAATTTAATATTTAATTTTTACGGATTAAAAAATATTTTCTCCTATATAAAAATAAAAATTAACAAGTTGAGGCATTGCTATTTTAGGAATATTCTTTTAATATTTTTAGGATATAGATCGATGGGTTAAAATAAATTACGTATATTAAAAAAATGATAGTAACACTTTTGCTAAAACGGAGGTAATATATACTTCTTAAAATAAATAATTTTATTGTTCTTTATAATTTTTATTTTTACTTCATTCATAGATTACTTTGATTACATTACTATACACATAAATGTGATGGGCATACTGATAGGTATATCAGAGCCATAAATCAAACACCAAACATCTGAACAAGCTGTAATTAATAGAAAAATTTTAATAGAAAATGAAAATGGGTGCCAAGCAAGAGTTACATTATGAGGGAATGCTGCTAGACAAATTAAAGAAGAATTCTTGAAGGGTACAAACAAATATACCGTTCTTATAATCACTTCCATATTGGTAGTGAAATCTGATGGTAAGTCATACCAAGACTTATTCATTTCAAATAATACCATCAATTTATTATGAAATATATATTTATTAATCACCAATTCATCTAATATTCAGAATTGTATTATCTATCCACTACATAAGCAATAAAACATATATGCACTTAACCATTCCCGAAGTTGAAGACATGTAGAAAAGATATTATTAGATTTTTTTTGGTACAAAACCGATTTCTTAGAAATATATGAATTGGTGTTAAAGCTATCTTTATGTAGATTTCTTTTTCTTAGATTTCCCTTTGGTAATCAAAAGAAAATAGTTACAACCATAGTTTTAAAATTCTAACTCTGTATTAAAGTTTTGTTTTGTTAATAAATAGACGCGGAGTCTACCTACCAGTATTGCCCCTCTATATTGAGAGGAATCAACAAAAACCTATCGAAAAATGCTTTTTCGTAACAGGTTAAACTTAAGAGAAGGATGCAATTTAATCCACAATGAACTTTTTTTAGTAAGACTAATAATTAATAAATATACATAATGAAGTGATCATCTTATCAATTGCTGACATGGTATGCATAATAAGGAATGACCTTTACTTGCAAAGGAACATTAGTTGGCATTATACCATGATCATCATGGTATTATATGGCATTTTTAAAGTGTATTTATCAATTAGGTGAGATGAGATAGTATTTTTCATGTAATTGCAAATTCCAAATACCAGTACCAAGATAAATATACACTTTACCTTGCAACATGTATAACTTAATATTTATAACCAAATAAAAAAGTAACTATGCAGGTACAAATCGGAGTTACAAGTACATGATGATACTGCAACCGGAACACTTAATGTTATAAGATCAGTTGATGAAGTTCTATTTGATGACAATATGAGAGTTTCAAGGGTTATGCAAATCAATTCACTTATGAAGAGGTATAAAATAACAACCAATGATATTGCATGATATATACTTTACTATCAAATTGATTATCTAGACTAAAATAATTAATGGCAAGAGAACCTGGCAGAAAATATATTTGAAGTGATGAATACATTGGGAAGCACATATGTATACGAGATACGTTGTCGGAGGGGAATCATTTGGTTCTAGGAGCGTTGCTATCAAACACATATATCATCCCAACCATGAATTTGAAAAGTTACTGAAGGTTAAAAAACCAATAATGAATAACTTATGTAGTTGATGAAGTTCCTTAGTGAGATGTTAGCTTTATCCTGGATTTCATATTTGTACCTTATGGCCTTGCAGTTACAGATGTATGTTACATATGTTTTAATAATTTCTTTTTGGACCTTTAACTTGGTTTTTCTTTGATTGAATTTAACTTGGTTTAATCACTCATGTTCGTGCTTAAAATTTTATGTTGCAGTGGCTGCTCGAAAGGTGAATACGAATCTGGAGTTAGCTATAGATACCCACCTAATATATGTCCTTCACAATCTATTTCATTTGATATAACTTTAGGTGGACAATATATCATACTGATTTCTATTATGTCGTTTAAGATATGTAAGGTGTGTTGGTCGATTTATTTCATAACGTTGAGATTTAGATGTTGGAAATGTTTGATTTCTACCTAACCAATCATGTGAGATAAAGATTTCTTTAACTTGGTCTCAAGTTCTGTGGAAAATATTTTGATGCGAATTTTTGCTTTGGTGATTTGATCTTTCACTTTTTGATGAGTTTCAACTACATAGCTAACTTTATTACTTGGATTCCCAAAAAATCATGAATCTCTTTATGAATTACAGGATATTCGGATATATCAGCCAATGGGAATCAAACTATTTGTCATCTCCTTTAGTTTATTATTGAATGCATGAATGTTGCGCAGAATCGTATGTATATAGTGGTTATTGGGAATCAGACGGACATGTTTTGTAAAATTTTCTTATGTGAATTTGCAAATGTCCAACATATCTTGACGAGCTTTCGTTGCTACAAAATTGAGTAACGATATTTGTATCCAAAGTAGCTTTTGCTATAACGGAAGAACTTGGTTTACTCATAGAAAGGCTACTTTCATCTATATCTCCTAGCCTATAGATGCAACACCTCTACTCGGAAACTGAACAAAATTATTAGTATCTTCCATAGTTATGCCCAAAGTGGATAGATTGTTGTTGTTCAAAGTATGGAGGTCTGGAGTTCAAGCAGCAATTTCGTTGGATACTTTTAATATTGCGATGTCTTGCAGGATTGGTTAGAACAGTTGGCAAGTTCAACGCTGATTTTCCAGTAATACTATAAAAGCAAAGCATGTATTTCTCCCCTCAACCTTAAAAAGCATCATAACACAATATTCTCTTCAATGCACATCTAGTATCTAATAAACATGTAATGGTCTTCCTCTTGACGTTCCGGTATTTGAATATATCACCCCCTTTAATTACAAGTTGATAAAAAATTATACATCCTTATTTTACTAAACTATATACAGGTTCAGAGTGCATAAATTTAATACTATGTATACATACGTGTGTCAGTCTTCGAGATCCACCATCATAGATAAAAGATAATGCAATCAATAGGATCGTCCCCAATAATTAAAATGTAGTTTTTTTTTTCTTTACTTAAAGCTTCTCCATTGGTGAATGTGGAAGTTTCATATGTGGCATCATTTCCAAGGCATCCTCTAGGTATAAAATCCTAAATATGGGGGGAAAGTTTTATCTCTAGCCCATAAAGTTTTATATTCTTCTTTTACTTATTTGTGGATATACAATTGGTTAAAATTATTTCCATTTTTGGTTTTCCATGATTTTTATTAATAAAAGTGTGAAGACATCCTCTAGGTCAATGTCTAAAACTAGAGGTTCACCTAGAGAATGTCTAACTCTTTTTTTTGGCCAGTCATCCTCACATCAATGGGTTGGAGATGATTTTTTTATAAATATAGTTGGGTATCCTATGTGGATTAATACTTTTTTCTTCACACGTATTCCGTTGGAGAAGCTCTTATAAGCTAAGGAGGTGAATTGTCTTAAGTCTTAATAATCAAGTTGTAAGACGGCGGGATTCTATTTCACAAAAAAAAATCCCATTTTTGAGTCTAAGTGCAAGATTTTATTTCACGGAAAAAGATAACCCATCTTTGAGTTTGACAATATTTTGTGCCCGTGCAATTTTAAAATCTTTTCTAGCTTGGTTACGTTTCAAACAGAATTTTGGCTATAGTATATAGTCACGCATAAAATTGATATTCCATTATGATATTAGCGTTTTTAACAAAACTTATTCGGTAGGTAAGTTAAAATTTTATTTATATTTTTACCATGTACAAGAGTTTGATTACTAAATTTAAGGTTATCAAATTTGTCTATCCACTAAAAATAATCAGACTAATCAAGAATTTTTTAAGGATATTTTAATGCATTTGGGTAACGGGTGCAGAGCGAAGCCCCGCCACACCAAATCGGTAATTTCCACCGGACCCGGTGCGTAGCACGGGTTACATACTAGTTGAAACTATTAAGATATCTCAAGTATTACTGTGGTATATATTCTAGTTTATATTTATAAATAACAATATATTTATTTTAATTGCAAATTAGTTATTTATGTTAATATAATCCAAAAGTATCAAGATAAATCTAATTTCGGGAATGTGCATTAATGAATATCTTTTAATTTCGGAAATAACTTATCTTGTTATTATAACAAGCCTTGGTTTAACACTATAAATAGTGGAGTCTTGTATTCTTAAAAACTCATTCCATAACACACCAAGTTGTGTGAAAGTTATTGTCAAGTGTTGGTAGCCTTATATTAATTTCAGACAAAACGAGATTAAATTGTTTAAAGCATTATTTGGGTTAAAAAGTACTAAAATTATCGTTGGTGAGAAACTAGATTGTTATTTAATTTTTATTTGCTTATACTTGTGACTAACAAGTAGTTCTCTTCTAGAATAAGTGTTTGCTTAGTCGATGGTTCTTCTATTATGCAATAAGGCTGCTCCAGAACTTTGAGGATCGAGTTATACATATTCAAATAATTCAAAATCTATGTCTAGATATATTGATTTAGTCAACGTTAACATAGTTTGTTTTGTATGGCAATAGATAGAGGAATCAAGTTGTTTTATAAATGTTATATTGAATATTTCGAAGATTAAAGACTTTAAATATTGAAAACTTTGATATATAAATCTTGCTTTAGTTATCTACTATACTTGATTGACTAAGACAAGCAAGGAGTTTACTTTCATAAATAGAATATCCTTATAGATCAACAAGAAGTTTACGATTTCGTAAATATAAACCTCGTAGAATCACGTAGTTTACTTTGGTAAACATAAATCTTGATTGATTGATTCAAGGAGTACTTAATTTCTGAATATAACTTGTGTATTCATATGTTTCAGAATTAAACGGAAGAACCTTGACCTAAAATGTTTATCATTCTTATCTTTGTGGTTTAACTAAGTTGGAATCTTACAGTTTTCGATGACTGTTTGATTGATGTCCTAAAAGAAATTTTAGTTTTCCGGTTAGAGGTCGGGTAGCAATATTTTTCACGATGGGATGTGGAGCAACTTTTAAGTAACAAACTTATGTTAAGGATTCACGTGCGCAAGCCAAATTGGTTATAGCGCATGAATATTAAGCAAAAATAATAGCTAGGGGTTAGATTATTCTGTCTCAACTACACTAGTCTGAAGTTGCATAGTAGGCAAGAGTGTATCAGGTTAAGTCTGAGAGTATTCAAAACATGACTAGATCTTGAGTTTTTTCTGCCAAATAGTTTTTCTCGTTAACAAAATTTTATGTGTTGCGTTGTTTACTGCCAAATAGTTGAAATAGTGATACGTTTCCTAGTCAAAGAAAGTTATATTTCTCTCTTCTTTATATTAAAAAAAATATTCAATTTATCAAAATTTGATCATCGGAAGCTTAAGGAATTTAACATACAACCTTTATTGACATTCAATTCTTGTAATACCTCGTCACTTCGATCGAGTCAGATCAAATTCATCTTTAATTTTTGTTAACTCAAAACAAAATTAGTTCTTGATTTTTTTTCCCTCAAATCCTTCAAATTCAACCCAATCAAAGGGATCTATGACAAATTTATTTCAAATACATCGATTAATAATTCCCACTTGTTAGAAAACTCAATGATCGATGGAATTCGATTAATTACAGTAATAATAAATAAAAATTTGGGTCAAAAAACTAAGATACAAAAAAAACCAAAACTCGTTTCTCTTCACATATTCTCACTCATGTTTCGAGTTTGAAACATACCCAATCCATTTAAACCTTCACAACTTCTTAAACTTATTTTAATCCCTTCTATCTCTCGTAGAAATATAATTAATGGTAGCAACACCACTTTCTTACATGTTTTCACATGCTTAAACTTTCTCCCAAACCAACCCAACTCGTACCCAATGCTCCATCTGCTTCTCAACCTCTAAATAACGTACTAACACAACATATCAAACCATAATTATTTGTAGTGAGTAACATTTAGCTAAAAAACAGGAAAGAGGCAGAGTCGACGACAAAAAGGAATAAAATTTTTCTGTTAAAAACAATGAAAAAATAAGGCGTAAAGAAGAGGATGAAGATAAGATGGAGAAGTTGATGGATCTTTTATTTTAGCGTTTTATAAGGATAAATTAGTAATTACATCTTTGAAATCTCGTTTAGACACGTGAAAACTTGACAAAGTCAACGAAATTTGACCAAACATGTAGGTCTAAACGGATTAGCTAACGGTGGGGGCGTTGTATATAAGTTGAAAAAACGAGACGCTTTATTAAATCAGGTATTAATAGTGGGGTATTTTATAAAATAATCTTAAACTATATCCAAGGAGTATCGCTTATAGGTTAAACGAAAAATCTATAGAAAACCCATAACAAAATAAACTCACCAACCATCAAGTTACTGGATAAATGCACAATACATTGACATTACTTGACAACAAATAACAGACGGTGCGCAAGCCATAATAAATGAAAATTTAGAATGCCAAGAGGTTCCAAAACAAAAGGAAATCAATCAATAAATTATTGGTAACATTTGTATCAATCAACAATTAGATCAAGAAATTCAAAGGTTGGGATGGCCTGAAAATGAAAAAAATCTAAAAGCTTAGATTAATTTGATTACGTTTTCGGTTTGGTTCCAGGGTCTACTAAAACTTAACCATGATCAAACGGTTTATATAATACAAAAACCATCCCAACAGTTAGATAAATAATTCTTTTCGATTTGTGAGTAATCCGTTTGGTCTGATGCGGTTTAACTTGGAGCAACTTTTTTGCAACCCTAAACAATTAGTATAACAACTTGATTGCTAGTCCTCCTATACTGCATACAAGTCCTTCTTAGATTATTTGGTGTTTCAAATCCTTGATCTCAACCTTTTTATGCAATGCACCAATCCATCGAACCCTATGTTCTATCACATGGTAAAAAAATTTATATTATAATCCAAATTATTCGTCGTGGGTTAATATTTAACCTACAACAAGATCTGACTCGACAATCTAATAAGTGAGAGTGACGGAACCCATGGCAATGGTTGGCGATCACCCATCCAACCCAGCTGGCTGCCAATGCCTAGTATTATTTGCAAATTGGTTCCAAAGTTAATTTATTTTTAGTTTCTCACCAGTAATAAGTATCAGGATTCCTAGCTCCACCGTTAAATCTAATATATCTGGTGGTCTAAAATCTATTACTGGACTAAAAATTGCTTAAAACCAAAATTTATTAACATTAAGTCTAAAATTAACACATGTTAAATTCACGGTTAATCTATCAAATAAAAGATTGCAAGTATTTTGTTTATCTTAGATTTATTGTTTAGTTTGATTCACATTTGGCGTCAACAGGCAGGGTCGGGGGTTAGCAGTTGCCGACCCAACCTAACTGCCTCTAAAGCTTTTTTATCCTTGATTTTTCCATCCATAATCAGATTTAGTAAGATTTTCTTAAACATCCCCACAATTCTAACCGCGCGCGCCTCTGTCGACGGGTTAAAAACTTCACAGTGGTATGTGCCTATGCCAAATGCTTAATTTTATTGTCCTTTAAAACAAACTATTCTTATCAATCGGCTAGGAACAAATCATACATCAAGGTGTACGAGCAAACTCGCAAGATATTATTTTCTTCTTTGTTATGACTAATTGTTGTTATTTTGTTTTTGGACTTATTTTACACCATGAACATGCATGGGGTTGTATAAGTCCAAAAAAAAAGTAACAAAAATTGGACATTGTGTTCAATAAAGAAAGCAGTAGTAAGCACCTGCAACCCAGGTTTGACCTGTAATCAAACCCATGGTGCATTCCAAGTCCCATATTGATCAAGGCAATTTAGGCTAATAAGGTGCAAAAAATCATATATAATTTTTAAAAATTCAACATCATACAAGTGATAAATTATCAGCCTTCCCACTTCATCCGTTAAAAAAACGACAATGTAATAGATTTTATTATCCTTTAGTACCTTTTTACCGAAGTTGTTTGGTCCTTAATTCCCTATAATAACCTCATCACACAAGACAATAACATGGATATCAATCTTCATGAATGGATTACAAAATGGTTGTGCTCTGCTAACTTGCAAGAAAAAAATAGTGTTGTATTTTCTATTGCTTGGAGTATTTGGAGAGACAAATTTTATCATATTTTCCAGGGAAAAACATTAAACCACCAATCTACAGCTAGATTGGCTCTCAAATTGGTCAATGACACTGAGTCATACCTACATTCTGAAGATGTTCACCGTAATTCTGTCCAACTTTCTATCGAAGAACAAAATCTCAAACCAATTACTTGTACCCTGCCAAAAGAATGTATTATAATTTTTATTTATGCTTCTTTTAACAAGAACTCTAACCTATCAGAAACCGATTTGGTTATGAATGATATTACTGGAAACTACATTGGGTGTAAAATAAAAATATGGACAATAAGGAATATTGAAGAAATTAAAAACCTTGCTATAATGGAGACTAAATTTTGGGAAAGGGGGAAGGACAAGAACAAAAACAAAGTATGTTTCATTAATGATGCTAAAACACAATAATAGATTTTCTATATTCTAATAATAACCAGTTGTACATTATAACAATTTTATTCTAAAAGAATATAAAACTGTTCCTGCTAGTTTTAGCTTTGTTAGATTTGAATTTTTAAATATGAACTATCTATGGCTGATAAGGCAGTTAAATTTCGTAGGATGTCTAAAACCTTATTCGAATGGGTGGGAAATATCTTGAGTTCTTCACCTTTACAATATTACTTCTTTTAAACAATAAACTTCTCTTTTCTAGTAAAATAAATAAATAAATAATACAAGATTTTATTATGCTTTTTAATTGTAATTTTCCATATTTTTCCTTAATACCAAACAGCCAAAGTTGTCTCATTCAAAGTCCGTCTCCAAATCATCTTCGACCCTAACGGTAAGTAATCAATCAATGCCTCTTAGTACTGACGGGTCAATTGATAATTTCTTATTCTTATATTCATTCTTCTTTTATTCATCTATCAAACCAAATGAATTTGCAGAATTAGATGTTAGCTTTAATTGTTCATTTACTAAATTTACAAAATTTCTTCATTTGAAGACCAAAATGGCAAAATCCAAGTGGTGAAAGTGATGAAACAATAACAAGTACAGCAAGAAACACGTGGGGTGGTTTAGAACCAAGAACAACACCAAACTTGTTGGGCTTTCTCAGTTCCTGCCCATATTTCAGGAAGAACTAGAAATACCCAACTCAATCCTCATCATCCATCTCTCTCCCTCCCTTCTAAAATGGGTTCATGTTGGTCTTCTCTTCTTCACCTTATTTTTTTTCTCTTCCTTGTTCTCGTCTCTTCTTCTTCTTCTTCTTCAGCTGATAACTATGATCTCTTTGAAACATGGTGTAAACAACATGGAAAGATCTATTCTTCAGAGGAAGAAAAACTTTATAGATTTCAAGTGTTTGAAAAAAATCTTGCATTTGTCAACCAACATAACAATATGGAAAATTCCACTTACACCCTTGCTTTAAACTCTTTTGCTGATTTATCCAGCCATGAATTCAAAGCTTCAAGATTGGGTCTTTCTGCTTCTAATGTGATTCCTAGGAACTATTCTTCATTTCTCGGGAGGTCTACTGTTGGTGATATTCCAGCTTCTCTTGATTGGAGAGAGAAAGGAGCAGTTACACCTGTGAAAGATCAGGGTAGTTGTGGTATGTTCTTAAATTTTATATGTCTTTGTTTTCATTTTTATCTGTTGAGTTTTCATTGCTTTATTTGATCTTAATTTCTGATATTTCTTATGGATGATACCCAAATGAGAAGTTTCTGTTTTTGCCCGTCTAAGACTTGAATTTAATGCTCCAGTGACAAAATTTAGTTTCTTTTGCAAAAAATAAATAAAATCCTTATCTTATGCTTCATTTGGAAATGAAAAGAATGATTAGCATTAACCATTTGTAAACTTCATACTCAAACCTTAAAGACTTCAAAAAAAATTCTTGCTTAGCTCGTAACCATTTGGCTCCTTCTGTGCCCTTCAACACTCAATGTATTACTTGAAAGCTATATAAAGAACCACCTGATTACACCTATTTGAGTAGTTGGTGGATGTATGGGGACCTAATGAAAGGTAATACGGACTTAAGTGATCAACTGATCGAGTTTTTTTATCTTGACCAGGCCAAATCTTTGCCTTTAGATTTTGGGTCTTCATAGAACCACCAATTCCTCTACCTGCTGACTCCCTGTTTAAGTTTAATCAACTTTGTTGAGAAATAACTTGAGGTGTCTGAATATTTTCACAACACTTTTATATTCATCAAACACGAGGCTGTATGGCAAATCCGTGCTAATCTCATGAGATATCTATGGTACTTTCTTTATCCGAGTCTATCACTATGATAATTTATTAAGTTTCAGTTTGTGTACATAATGAAACTTCTTAGAAAGTTCTCCATAGAAGGTAATGATTGCTGTTATGTGTCCAGGTGCTTGTTGGTCTTTCTCAGCTACTGGTGCAATGGAAGGCATAAACCAGATAGTCACAGGATCTCTTGTGAGTCTCTCTGAACAGGAGCTGGTTGATTGCGACAAGTCTTACAATAGTGGGTGCAATGGTGGACTTATGGATTACGCATTTAAATGGGTTGTGAAGAATGGAGGGATCGACACCGAGGGAGATTATCGATATCAAATGGGAGACAGAACCTGCAATAAGAACAAGGTATAAAGTAGCTCTTCCAAGCTATCTATTGTATTTCTTTTACGCTAATTTCTGGATGGATTCATGTTTTTGCAGTTAGAAAGACGTGTTGTTACCATCGATGGTTACACCGACATACCAGCAAACGAGAATGAAATACTCAAGGCTGTTGTAACTCAACCTGTGAGTGTGGGTATATGTGGTAGTGATTCGGCATTCCAACTATACTCCAAGGTGAGTACTTGAGAAACATTCTATGTAGATGCAACAGACTTCTAATGCAACAAAGAAGTATGACCCGTTTTCAAGGCTTAAAACGTTTGTTGCTTATTTATCAGGGGATCTTCAGTGGACCATGTTCAACGTCTTTGGACCATGCTGTGCTGATCGTGGGGTATGGGTCTGAAAATGGGGTTGGTTACTGGATTTTGAAAAATTCATGGGGAACAAGTTGGGGAATTAACGGGTACATGCACATGCTACGTAATGGTCCGAATAAAGCAGGTGTATGTGGTATAAACATGCTAGCTTCATACCCAACTAAGACGAGTGCAAATCCACCAACCCCTCCTAACCCTCCAGGTCCAACTAAATGCAGTCTTTTCACCAAGTGTGCAGCAGGGGAAACCTGCTGTTGTGGCCACAGTTTTCTGGGAGTATGCGTTTCATGGAAATGTTGCCCACTGAATGGTGCCGTGTGCTGCAAGGACGGGAAGCACTGTTGCCCGCAAGATTATCCAATCTGTAATACAGAAACAAACCAATGCTTCAAGGTTTGTATTGCATATCTTTTTCTTAGCTTGGTCAATTAAACTACCCTGCTTCAGAAGTGTTTATATGCATCATCTTTGTTGTCCAACCACAAAGAGGGGAGAGATGTTGTTTGTAGACCACTTTGCTAATTACTGGGTTTTAATTGTTTTGTTTACAGGCAACACAAGGTCCTGGAAATTCAACAATGACTAATGCCCTTGAAAAGAGAAGTTCTTCAGGTAATTTTGATGGTTGGGGTACATTTTTAGAGGCATGGAATTTCTAAAATGGTATACTTACACTAGTAGCCTAAGCTGGTTAGGTTTACTTCTGTTGATTTAGTAATGTACTATATATTACAATGCACCTGGTTTCACCAAGGTTGGGATCTGTTATTATTTAGTCCAAATGCTTATATGATTGTAGTTTTCAGACAGTTTCCATTTTCATATATATTTATGACAAATAAGCAGTGCCATTGATGCTGTATGATGGAATCGAATGTGTGAAATATGTGTTACGAAATGCTTAGTAAATCAAAATTTTTAGTTAAAGCGTGAACTGTTTCTTTGTTATTAAATTGCTTGTGAGTTCCATCAACAACACCGATCCGTTGTAGTCTAGGTGGTTAGTCCCGGCAGCGGAAATTTATTAAGTCGCCATTGCTGATTGGTTGCAACACTCTTTATGTTCTAACTTCATTTTTATCAGTCGGCCACGAGCAATGTCCTGAACTTGGTAATACCACAAACATCAACTTTCACTGAATATGATTTTCATTTTCATGGAAAACTCTTTATAAGTGAACTTTTTGAAGTTTTTTTTTCTTTTGTAGGAAAGAAAGGCATTTGAAAGCTAACTTGTTACATTAGTGTTTACTGCCTCTTCCTCTATTATCACAGAGATGAAAGAGGGAGGCATTTGAGACCATTTCAAATTTGTATGCTTTGCTAGTACATCAGCAGCATTATTTCCTTGCCGTTTGACGAAAATTCACTAATGGCGAATCCAGAAAACAGACTAACACTTTCCTGTTTCTTTTCCTTGACAATGTATCATAACATCAAATTCCACTTGTAGGAGACCAAAAAAGGTTCCATTAACAACAAGATCAACTACCTTACTATTGTTTCAACGCTTTGAAACTAAACCGATCAAAAGAGCAATTCATTGCAACCAAATCTTGATATTTCAACACAATCAGACATTGCAAAAGCAAACCAAAATTTCAAAAACAATTTTGCATTTACATTCATCATCCTGTAGTGTTTAACCTAAAACTATCTCCAAACTTTAGAGAATGGAATTATAAAAGTAGAAACAAACATTTAGCAGAAACAAGTACAGTACTACACCAACAACATGAAACACGGATTATATAGAGAATCAATTTGAGTTTTGAGATGTTAAAAAGAGTTTGTTTATATATGCAAATCATGCAACATTACGCATTTAAGAACACCACAGAAAGATACCTATAAAGATTTCCTTACAATTTTTAACAGTGTTCAGCTCCAATTAGCTTCATTACATCTCCTTTATCATCTCTTTCCCAAGTCTCAATTTGCTCCAGCAATTTATCAAATCTATTTATGAATATCAAGAAGATGGAAACACATCTTTAACAGCAGATGCAGCAGTTAAGTAATTAAGTGTATTCCTCAAAGTATCTTTCTCTCTTTTCAATCTACTTCCAGTTTCTTCTAATTCCAACAAAGCTTGTTGTTCTCTCGGTGCACCTTCAAATGTACTACCAACAAAGAATGAAAATGGAGTTGGAAACAAATTCCTTCTCAAATCCTGAGCTTCTTTCTCCGGCTTACCATTCAATCGATTCGATAACCTAATTACATCTTTCATATACGTTTCAACCTCAACCGCTAATGATTCTAAATCTTCCTCTTCATCACTAGAAGGTTTATCTTCCAACCAAGTAACATTAGCAACTAAATAAGGTTTCGTTCGAACAATATTGGTTACACGAAATCGTTCTTGACCTTTACAAATCAAAAAGAATCGATCATCAACAAGACGTTCATGTTTAATAACTTCACCAACACAACCAACATCAGCTGTACCAGTAGTTGAATCAGAGTAAATAACACCGAAACGGAGATCGGTCTGAAGTAGCGTATGCATCATCATACGGTAACGAAACTCAAAGATTTGCAAGGGGAGGATTGCACCTGGGAATAGAACTAATGGGAGTGGAAATAACGGAAGCTCAGTTGTGTCGTCTGATTGCGGTGGTGGTCCTGATGTATGATGTTTCTCAGGAAATGATGATGATGAACATCGAAGAAGATTCGAGTTTCGACGGCGACGATGCAGAGGAGAGATTAGGTTTCTTGATTGGGATTGGTGAGATGAAGATGATTGTTGTCTATTAGGTTTATTAGGGTTTAACAAAGTGAGACCAAATGATGATGTTGTTCGTGAATTCAAGATCTGAGGAAGTAACGCCATTGAATGAATGATGAAGATGAGAGACTACAGTGGAATCTCAGTGATAATAATAATGAGGAATAGACACATTTTTTTTCTTGTTTTTCATCTCTTTTTCCTTCTTCTAATTTTAGTTTGAGTTTCTCTCTCTTGAAAATCTGGTGGAGGAGATTGTGGATAAAATGAGAGCGAGTCGAAAAAGACGGGAGGAGGAGAGTACGGACTCAGACTCACTAAGACTAACTCTTCTGGACTGGAGAGATACTCGGGTAGAACAGAAGGAAACAAACAGAATTGGGATTAGGGTTGCGGAAAATTTTATTCACTTACATCTAACGTGGGTAAAGTTTAGCGTTTGTCCGAGAGGTTCCAGACCTTGTGAGGATATTGTTCTGGACTCTGGAGAACCGGCCAAGGCTTCAGCCTCCAGCAACAGTGAGATCAAGAAGAACTAACTGCATTTTATTGAAGCACATTAACTACTCCAGTATCTCAATGTTTTGGAGAGTTATATGAGAAGTTGATTGCTAAGTTAAAAACTAACAGCACATTAACTATTCCGGTATCACCATGTTTTTGAGAGTTATATGAGAAGCTGATTAAGTTAGGCCGCAAAGGGAAGTGTCCAGAGTTTCTGTTGTGCTGATGAATGAAGTCTGAAACAGATGGGAAAAATGAAATACAGCACTACTGCAGATGACATGAACAATTTAGCAACCGTAGAAGGAAGAAAGGAAGAGGGGAAGATGTATAACACAACAACATTACAGAAAAACTAGAATCACACATTATGTACAGAATAGCAAAAGTCTCTGTCACCTTCAATATGAAAAAGGAGAAATAAAGCAGCTACTCATACACACATGGCACACACTAAACCTATAATGTGTATACTATTAAAAATAGTTTTAAGAATAAAAAAAAAGAAAGTGTTAAGCCCACTCTAGAATTTTCTTCTTCCTCATGATTTAATAAATTGCAACTCAATGACATAAACTCCTCTAGGTTTTCTTCGTGTATACAACTGATTTTTGACATGCATAACAAAAGAGAGAAAAACACGCCACCTTAAATTCCACCAATTGTAAGTATGTTCATTTAATGTTTTACGTCTAAGGTCTGTCACCTTCTCCGCCGTTTGGTATCCACCTGTAAAACAAATCAATGAGATGATATGATTTTGTCACAACCGACTAGAACTGAGTTTGTAAAATAGTCATAAATCAGCACAGAATAGATCTTCGTTGAAAGATCCGTGTATAAAGGTCAATGTCAATAAGCCAATCATACAATTATTCAAACAATGATCCTGCAATGTACTTGTCCTAAACAATAGGTAAACCAGCCAAAACCCCTTCCTTTAGATGGTTTAGGGATCTGGTTTTATTGATGCTATTATAGTTCTTAGGCTCCTATAACTTGTAAAGTAAAGAAAGTCCTACACAGAGAACCGACTGTTATCTGTGGATACAGCAAGATAAAATTTGTACGTACACTTCAACTAGAAGCTCTAGTAACCTCCACTAGAGATTGGAATGAGCATAAAAGATGCTCGTCCATATATTAGTTAGTTTAACAAGGCCGACAATGGTATGAGAGCTTACGGCAAGTCAAATAGACCATATTAAGAGAATATATTTTCTTTGATGAATCTATTAAGAGATTTAATCTCTTGAAATAACACATTACAGCCAAGTCAGCTTGGAATACAAACACAAATGATCCTCTGCAGAAACGAAGGAAGTTGCAGACTTGTTTACCACTTAGAATTAGAATACATACCTTGACCACTGAGTTTCTAGAAGTGTGATTCCTAGATTTGATTTCTTCATTGGCTTGGCATTGTTGACAGTAGAAGTGCTCCAATTTTTTTGCTTCCTCTATAGTCATTTCTATACATGGAGGATGAAACCTGCAGGAGAAAGATGATTCAAAATCCATCATCAAAGTTGATGCTCAGTCAACTAAATATACATATGGCACATAATGGCAGAAACAAAGACAAATAAAATCAAATTACAGGAAAAGCTCTTGTAGAGCATGCATTACATATAATGCATCTCAGTTCAAAATAACATATTATAAATGCAGCCTCCAATTGAGCAATTTGCAACTACTTACAGACCCAGTTGCTACCAAACGAAAAGGTAACCAACATGCTCATTCTGCAACTGGAACCTTATTAGAATGGCATGGCAAAAAAACAATATCGACCTATGTTGTTTAGGGGGAGGTGGGTGGCGAGGCGTTGGGTGTCAAATATGGTGCCGCAGTGGAGCTGCAGCAACAGATGATTATACCCCCACCCCCCAAAATCATAATTACTAGCAGTGCAATATGTTTCTTAGGACAAACCCTAATTTTAATAAAATATACCCAAAATAGAAGACATGGCCGTAATATCTCGTGAAAGATGTAGGTTTTACTGTTAAATTGAAGCCTAATTGCTAAATTTAGGGTTTTCTAAGGAATCTAGAAAAAGGCAGGGCCTAGGCTGGCGAGGCATCCCAGGAAAAATCTGCGACTTAGCCTCCCCGGCGGCGCCTCAGACAACATAGTCACAGAGTAGGGCTGCCGACTGCTGTCCTCGACAATTTATTGGTTAATTCTGCTTTAAATTTATGGCTGAACAGAAGATTAACATTTACAATAATTTCTAGATTATACAAATAATTGATGTTAGGCCGACAAAAATGTTATTAACCTCTTTGGCCAACTTCTCATCTCTAAAAGCATGTTCAGATATGAGATTAAAGGGTCTCATGCAAGCAGATGGAATAACCCTAGAAGAGGCCAAGCAGGGGAAAAAAGGCACCAAGCTTGTAGACAAATAAATGATGCTTAAGTGGGAAATCACCATAAATTATGGCTTCACCATGGCCGACAATTAATGGCAATGAAAGGAAATCATCAACAATAAATGCGAATAAGTGGGATGATTCTACATATATAATCATTGTAGACTGTTCCTTATCCTTAGCAGATGTGCACTTTTGTATTATGTACAATGTACCCTATTTAAGTTGTTTTCTTCATAATTTTCTCTCCCTAAATACAAGACTTACAAAAGTTGTTCTTATAAACAGAGTCTTAGAAAAAATCAAATAACATACACCTAATATTCCTCAATCCTCTTCATAACTGGAGACAAGAACTAAAAGAAAAAATATAAATTCAACCAAGGAAAAAAGACGTACCAATCATCGCAACCCTCACATTGAACCATTAAATCATCGGGGTTGTAAGGCATCTCACACTTGCAGTATCTGTACCAAAAGGCGCTAATAGTTAGAAAACAGATAACGCCAAACAAACTTTACAAGGAAACAAAGAACTCAAACAGGATTCCAACTTATCCAATAAGGCAAATATTCATATCAAAATATCAATTCAAGCAAAACAATCCTCAAAATGTCCCCTTCAGAGAAAGAAAAGCAGAACCAGACCAGAACTTAAGTAAAATAAAGGGGTCACTCTTCCAATATACAAGATCTATACGGAAAACTTCTTAACAAAAGAAATCAAAATCTCACCAACACCCATCAAAGGCACCTCCTTTACTCACCAAATATGCCTACCACTAACCAAGTTGCAATCTTTTTCATTCTGACAGAAAACAACCCCTAATTAACCCCTAATTTTAAGTTTGTATGTCAATTCTGATACCAAGTATCTGATTTCAATATCAACTACGAAAAGAAAACCTAAATTTGCCACATTTAGAATGAACCAAATGAAAATGATAATGATAGATAACATACACAGCAACCCTGTCAGGATTGAATGCTCCAGTGGAAGAATTATACTCGAACCGGCAGAAGAAATCCTCGTTACCAACAGCATCAAGCTTTGTATAGCTTTTAAAGGTATGAACAGTACATTTACCCTCAATTGTATCTGCACTTTGTAGATCAAAATGATCAGATAAAAAGACCTCCTTTACTCCATGAAATGGTCTTCTTCCTCCAAGTGATTCTTCTGGTCTATAATACCATCTAACTTGTACCTTAACATGACCTCTAGCATCTGCTTCAATTCTCTCTATTTTAGCTATATACGACGGTTTTGACGTTTCTACCGGTCTCATCAACACACAATCCCCAACTACAAATTACAACAAAAAAACAAAAAAATATTAGGTCACAACTTTCAAAATTAATTTTTTCTTTTTACAAATTTGGAAAAATTCAGAATTCATTTTTTTTTTTTTTACCTTTGACGACCTTGTTTGTTCCTCTGATTGTGTAGGAATCTAGAGTTCTTTTTGGTGCCCTAGCTTTTGCCATTAACCATAGAAATGATGACAAAATGGAGAGACAGGAAGGGAGAAAGAGAGGAGACGGGAAGAGAAGAGAAGAGAAGAGAAGGGCTCTCAAGGGGTTTACGGAGTCTCTGGAAAATCCTCTTTTTCTTAACTTGTGATTCTTGACCTTAAGTCAACTAGATGAGAGCAGCGTGAATATGTGCTGTCTCCTAAAACCCATCTAGGAATATACGTATTAATCTCACGGCTGTAAATCCATACTCTATCTGACTTTTAAGTCTACACTTTTAAAGGTACTGTACAAATTACTGGAAAGATCTCCGCCGTTTATTTATCCTTCAAAAAAAGAAATCGAAGTACGCTTTTATTAGTCATTCTGTGGTTTATGTTGTTGGAGTCTTTTGAGATTTTGGGTTCGGAAATTTTGGAGCTCTCACAGCGAAGATCAGGTAAATTGCTAGCTTTTTAATCTTTTTTCTCGGTTCTGTTTCTATAAGTTTTAATGGAGATTATTTAGTTTTAAAACGAAGCTAGATTTGATCTAATTATCATAGCAACCTCAAATTGAACATTTCCATGAATCCTAAAATTATAAATATTTACTAGTTCTAGTGTTCTAGAAATTTATCTGTATTCTGTACACCTGCAATTGTTAATTTCATTTGAAATAATGAATTTGGATTTAGTTAATTGGAGACATCAATTCATGTTTCCTGTTGAGAGAATGGCAAATGGATCCCCAAAACCATTGCCCTTGAGGAACACTTTAAATCTTAGTGAAGGGGTAGGGAGACCCGTTCACCTCGCACCTCGTGTGTGTGTGTGTGTGTATATTGCTGTTTGCTTGCGTCGCCATCTAGTAGGATGCATTCTAGTGTTAGTTATCTAAGCTGCCTCCAGCTTAGAACAATCTTCTTTTGCTTAATTAAGTTACAAGTGTCGTCGACCTACTCGGACAAAAGCCAGTTTAACTTGTTATATCTTTCTTATGTATACTTTCGGATCCGTATAAATGTATACTTTTGGTTAAGATTAAGTTGTATAAGCATCCTCAACCTACTAGGACAAATAAGCCTTCTTATATATACTGTAGGATCTGTATAAATGTATACTTTTGGTTTAAGATTTAGTTATAAGTATCCTCAACCTACTAGGGAAAATTAGCCAGCTTAACTTGTTATATCTTCTTACGTGTATGATTTGGTACCTGTGATGGAAAATTTGGTGCCATGAATTTTCAAATATGAAATCAACAGTATCTGCAGCTCTAGTGGTGATAGAGAAAGCACTAATTTTGTATCTAATATGTTCGTAGCACTACCCTGCTTTTGTAGTTACTTGGCTGTGGAGTATGGTATATGCATTTTGTCATACTTCTTGCTTGTTAAACTTGTTATAACCATATCTGGTGCAAAAGGCTCTATACTTAACAGTATAATAAGTGCCAACCAATTCTTATTGCAGGCATACTGTATAAAGAATTAACAAATTAAGGCAACTATCGCTATGGAAACTCATGCAGATGGAGATAGTGCACTAATGATTGGGGAGACTGAGCCATATATCATGCAGATTGATCCAAAAACAGCCCGGTTCCCATGTTGCATAGTATGGTCACCTCTTCCCGTTTTTTCATGGTTTATCCCTTTCATTGGTCACATTGGTATCTGCAGAGAGGATGGGGTCATCTTAGACTTTGCAGGACCCAATTTCGTATGTGTTGATCACTTTGCATTTGGGGCGGCAACACGGTACATTCAGATAACCAAAGAAAAGGTTTTCTCAGAACTTTCTCTACACCCAATAAAACTAAAATCAACCTAATAAAATCAGCTCTGATGTTGCCAGTACTTAATTACTATATTGTTGTCTTGAAGCAGTGTTGCTGCATTTCTCCCAGCATGCCTGAGCACGGAAATCAGATTAGGTGCAATCGAACAGAGCAACAAAGTGACATAATGTCATGGGATGATGCACTACGGAAGAGCACACAAGAATTCCAACATCGGAATTACAGCCTGTTCACATGTAATTGTCACTCATTTGTTGCAAATAATCTCAACAGGTTGGGATATGGTAATGGGAGATGGAATGTAGTGAATTTGGCAGTTTTGATCTTTCTCAAAGGTCGTTGGGTAAGTAAACCAGCAATTGTTAAATCATTTTTACCTTTTGTGGTGGTTTTCAGTTTAGGGGTAACATTTGGGGGTTGGACATTCTTAACGGCACTGGCATCATTCACTGCCATTGTTGTTGGTTGGTTTCTTCTCGGTACCTACTGTTTTAAGAGTCTGATCCAGTTGTAGTGGAAGTAGTAGCTTGATAATTATCCAAGTGTACCAACTAAATTGTAACCTGACACATTTATTGATAATACACTAGAAGATTTTTGATCTCCCACAATTGTGTGAACATTGTGTTCTCTTTCTGAAGGAACTGCCATCCACAACATACACCACAAATGGCACTAGTTGGCCCTCGGTACCTTGCACTTTTTTTAGTTTATTCAGAGATTCAGCCAAGATTTTATATAGGGTTCATATGCATACTGCTACTGGTACTTATTCATTTAGAAAATGTGGGCAAGGCTCAAACAACCAATAAACTGGAGTTTATTAGAAAGACAGATACCCTGTCTGTTCTTACAGATTCATGCATAGCAAAGTCACATCCTCAGATATGGATGGCAATTTGAAGCAAACTCCAAATACATATATAATAAGTCTATTACAATCAAACTAAACTTTAACAAGAGTGCTTCGCGATCAGTTCCTCCAACTTGGCTTTGTTTGCACCAGCGAACCTCTCAACCTCAACTCCTTCTTTGACAAAGACAAAAGTTGGCATTGCTTCTACTTTCCATTCCTGAGCAACACTCTGCAAGAATATACCAGTTTGGTCAATTTAAGTTTTAAAATGCTAAGGTTATATGAGGCAAGGAAACCAAAATCCTTTGTGTGCTTGTTAAATAAACATGTTTTACGGAGTTGAATTAAGATGCATGATGTTAAATTTGTTTCATAATTAAACTCACCTGCAATTCATCTACATCCACCTTAAGGAATAACACATTGGTCAGCTTCTTGGCTATTTCAGCTAGGATAGGTGCAATCATGCGACAAGGACCGCACCACGAAGCAGTAAAATCGATCACAATCTACAAAACATAAAGGTTATGAGCATAAAGACCTAGCCCAAAAAAAACATAAACCAAGTAACTTTGACATCAGACTCAAAGAAAAAAGAGGGGAAGAACCCCTCTCTTATTTTATTTTTTTTTGGCTTTTCTAAGGACCTTAAGCTATGTTAAAAATCAAATCCAGGGCCATAAGCACCCTAATTAGTAGAAAAGTAAACCTAATTGAAGAAAAGAACTTCATAAGTAGACAACAAGTATATCAAAATCAAGAGAACTTTCACAAAGATAGATCAATCAAATAAGCTTATGTCTACCAATTCTATATCACTAGTTCAAAACCCATACTTTGGAAAGCTCAATCAACACACAGAAATTAAGATGAATCCACACAAAAAAAGAGACTAGGGTTTGAAGTAAAGTTTACCAATTTCTTTAGTTCTTTGCCCTTGTCAAGGTTGTCAGTCCAGTGCTCCAAAGTATGGCATCCAACAACTTGTCCCTCTTCAACAGCAGCCATGATTCTTTTTCTCTCTTAAAATCGATTAAACTCACAAATCAAAGGATAAAGTTTCTAGTATTTATCGGGAAATATTGATGGCTATGTTGCTCTTCTCTATGAACCTCAGACAACTTTATATAACAAAACGCGGATGATACGGTACATCAGAAACAGCTTATTTAAAATGAGCCACAAATATTAAATTCCAAGAGAGGAGACCGACTCCATAATGTCCGAAAGCATATCCGTTCGATTTTTCTACTGGACAGTTAATTTAGCGATATTACCAAACCAGTTTGCTAAAGGGCATACCAAGATTCATTTAGTCTGTACCAAAATCTATATAAGATAAAAAAGTTTTAAACATTGTATAGATACATCTCCGAGTAAATTGGTAACTCCTATAGCACGATGCGAAAAAATCTCCCAAATTTTGCATTAAAAAAAAGGAAAAAATCTTCCGGAAAATATTACTCCAGAGCTTTCCATGTTTGCATCATACAAAATACGCATCAGTATTATTAGCTGCCTACCTAATTTGTAATTATCTGTGATTTTTGAATCTTTCCTTTTTGTGTGAACTCATTTGATTAATGCCTTCTCTAGGAAGAAATGCAAATGGAAGTAAAGCACTTAGCATATGTCATTTGAAAACGACTAATTGAAGTTGAGAAAGAACAAGTATTCTCTATTAGCAAGCTATTATTGGTCTTTGTTCTTGGCTGATGAGATCTAGAATGTTCCATTCAAATTGCCAAGATTAAGACTTGAACAACCTACGTCTTGGCCACGTTGTGTAAATCAAATTTGGCCGGGCAACTGGTACTTTCTTTAATTTTCCGGGACCATGTACTATTCTACTGTCCTAATCTTAAAATGCCTGTTTTAAAATTGTCCACTTGAACAGAATATCTGTTTTTTTGGTAATTGGAACTCACGGTCACCTTTTCTTCATTTCATCCCGTCCAAGTTTTATTGATTGTGGTCATGTCCAGGGGCTTGCTTGGAATCGGATTAGTGAAAAAAGGTTATTCCTATTTATCCGTGGGAGGGCGTGGCATTTCTTCCTCGATTCAATCGGTCAATACTTTAAAATGTTGGCCACTTTATTAAAAAGCGCTTCTTATATCAAAGGAAACTGTTAGAAGAAAAGTTGTATTTTATGTGTTTTCATAACATTGTGACATATCGGTGATTGCATTCAATTCCTAAGAATCATAGACGCAATCAGATGCGTCTGCATGCGCGTGTTTCAGGTGTACCCTTTTTTTGTTGGTCCATTTTATTTTGTACTCTGTTTTAAGAAAAGAAAAATTATAACTTTTTCATTTTAGCCTAAAATTTTTAGAAAGAAATGGAGTATTTTTTCTTATCTCTCAATCTGATGTTAGCGGGTTTCGAATTCAGATTGCTAGTATCACCACCCAATAAATTTTCTATAGTGACATTTGCCTTCGAAACTATTGTATTATCTAGATGGATTCAAATAAATCACTATCAGACGCATTGCACGAGTATAAAGCTTAACTTCCAAAATTATTTTGGTCTAACATTGACTTATTGTTAAATACCATATGATTTCTCTCATTTCATATGTTATATTTAGGGGTGCACATGGTACGGTTCGGTTCGGTTTTTGTCCCAGTCCATAACTGAAACCGGGAGTCTCGGTTTTTCGGTTTTGAAAACCGAGTGTTACCATTAAGCTTTTCGGTTCGGTTCGGTTTTGAACAGACTCGATTTCGGTTTTAACCGGTTCGGTTCGGTCTTAACCGGTTAGGATTTCAAATTTTTATAAGTGTCAAGTAACTTGACATCAACCTCAAAATGAAATGCAGGAGTTTTCTCTCTTGCGTGCCTACTGTCAACATCCAAAACTAAACCTTTTTTGCAATCAATGTTTTCAAGAGCAGCACAATTCATAAACTTATGCAATCTCGCAGAAGAGCTCAAAACATACTTGACCACTGCCCTAATTCTCTTAATTTCCAAATGATACACTTTCATACCATCCTTCACAATAAGAGAAAGCACATGAGCAGCACATCTAACTTGCAAAAATTTAGAGTTTAACACAACATTTGTATTGAACACTCGCTCCTTTAGATAATCTAAAACTACATCATTAGCATTAACATGAACATCCTCCCGTAGATAATCAACAACTACATTATTAGCACTAACATTGTCAAGAGTAATAGTAAAAACACCATGAAGGTCCCAACCTAGCAAACATGCTTCTAACATCTTTCCAATAACCTCACCTGAATGACCTAAGATTTGAAAGAACTTAATTACCAACTTGTGCAGCTTCCAATATTTATCAATGAAGTGAGCAGTTACCACCATGTAGTTTACATTTTGGCAGTTGGAAGTCCATGTGTCAGTGGTGAGACAAACTCTCACTTTGTTTGCCTTGAAGTACTTCTTCAACTTATCCTTTTCAGAACCATACAAATCTAATACATCTCGTGCGATGGTCATACGAGATAGGATTTTAAATCTGGATTCAAGTACCCTGCACAGCTCCTTGAACCCTTTTCCTTCAATAATTCTAAATGGTTGTTCATCTTTAATAACAAATTTAACCACTGCTTTTCTATATGCCTCTTGACTAAAAGAAACAACAACCAATTTTCCTTCCTCTCCTAGCCTAGAAGGTTCAAAATCAAGTGATTGTTGTCCTTTCTCCTTACCAGCATACTTCTTACACCGCTTCCTATGGGCATTTAGACTAGATGTCCCATTCTTTGAAGGTCAGCTGCAAGTTTTGCTTTACAGTGGCGACATATAGAATGTATAGAAGGTTCGGGTTCCATATCAAAGTAATTCCATACCTCATAAGTGGTTTTACGTTTCTTACGAAGTGTTTATGTGCCAATTTCAATTGCATCTCCAGCTGAAATTATCTCTCTAATTGCATTTGTATCTCCAACTGCACTTTGAATTGCAACCTCTATAGTTGAGCGTTTATTAGGTGGAGGTGGCCGCATTGTATTAGAAGAAACAGATGCCTGCAAAGAAATTTGTGTATGGATTTGAAATACAAATTCGCACTAAATCACATCAACAAATCTAAATTAAATTTTGTGTATAGCTAAGCAAGTAGAGAATCTTACTGAAGGTGTTGAATTAGATTCGTGCATGATCATTTGTTTCCAATCTTTTAACAGGTTGACCAGAAAAGTTTCACTTGCCTACAGGAAATGATAATTAGCTTAGATATAATTTCATTTATGATGTTCCATCACTTGTAATAGTAAAACCTTCAAACTGAATTATAACAGGATGTATATTGAAAACAAACAAACTAAATTAAAATTTTCGGACAAACAAACAAACTGAAATTGACAACCTATACATCCCATTTCTCTAAGAGGTTATGTAGCACATTGCTAATTGATCCAATGAAACGAAAATTACAAAGATACTACATATATTCAAGGAATGAATTGCTAGCCACATCCTAGGTATGCGAGGCTAGTTAACCCAACACTCAACGATGTCACAGATGCAGAAACTGCTGAAATATTTAATTGCTCTGATGATCCACCACAAAATCCTGACTCAGGGTCTGGTACTAAAGAAGTTCACCTGCCTAATGAGAGTTTAGAGATCGCTATTGAGCTTCCACGCAAATTGAAGTATGGTTGTGATAGCCATGAAAGTAATCCAGTAGTGACATATTCAACTGATTGAAATAACTGACCCTAGTAGTGACATGTTCAAATGATTCATCAAAAAGAGAACAATTGAACTAATACTTGTAAACATATCAACAATCCAAACATATCAAATTAACATGAATTCAAGTTTTATCGTCCAAGAAAACAAGAAGAACAAAATACTCATAAAAACAGAAACCTAATTTGTACTTATCCCCAGATTGTTGTATTTCTTCTTGCCTTTACCAGGTGGTTTCTTCTTAGTGGAGAAAATGGAGTCTGAACCAACAGAAACAATGAAGAAAATAGAGTCTGTTGCAGGAATCAAACACAATCATCGATTTCTAAACCACTTGCTGCTGTAGAAGAAAATGACGAAGAGAAAATGAGTTACAGTGGAGATACAAAATTGGGGAAATTAGGGTTTGAAGAGGTCATTTCTAGAAACCCTTTAGGCTTTAGATGTTGAAGCTTATCATGGATTAGACGATTAGTAATGGCTGCATATGAACTTCTGAAGAATAAAGTTGAGCCTTCAGTGAAGAGACTTGAGAGAGCGAAGGGAAAAGTTTACTCTCTAATGTTCGTGGTGGTCGATCTATCAAAAGCTAGGGTTAGAGATCTATGGATAATATTACTCTAATCCTACGGTACAGATTAATCGGTTTAAACCGAACCGGTTCAGTTCGGTTCTAGGGGTAGACCAAAACCGAACCGGGATCAACTGGTTTTCTTTAATCCATTACCATTGATTACCATTAGATATTCGGTTCGGCTCGGTTCGGTTAAGTCCGGTTTTGTCGGTTTGCCGATTTTTTGTGCAGCCCTAGTTATATTACGACATAATCATTTACTAATTTTCTTTTCATTTCTATCTGACAGAACTGCTCCATGTATGCTTCAAAATTTTGTTACAAATCTTCATGCATACCCCAATTAACTTAAAAAACTCTCAGTGAAATAATGCCAAATCCTAACTAGAAAATTAACAATGGATGTGATCCCCATCATCATCCTCTTTACCACTAAAGTTGCATACTGTTTTAGGAACTGAAATGTTTCTATGCTTGATAGTTTTCACAGTTGTCACATAATCATGAAAAGCTGAACAAAATAATAATGATACCTTTGGTGGAATTCCTTTCTGCCATATAAATTTAGATAATTAATTGTTGGTCTTCTACCTTCATTGTTGAATCTCTCATAACACTTTCTATTTGGAAACTTGCTGCCCGTGACACCCATTCCAAAGCATGTGAATCTTCTTGAGCTGAAAAGGTTGGTAGAAAATCAATTATCCTTATTAGTCCGAAATATTCAATTTGGAATTTATATTCAGTTAATACCTTTAACTTCAGTCTCCTATTTCTTTGAGCGTCCACACACTTTTTTACTTAAAAGGTATAGTGTATCAACTGGATAAAATGAACCAAGATGAGAAATAGGCCAGGTACATATTCAAACTTAAAAATATGAATGAATTTTACTGGTTATTAGTCCAAATACATAATCTAAACCTAATCATCCTAAATAAGGGGTTGAACCTGATTAGCTACTAGTCCAAATATATAATATTAATTCAATTATCCTTAAGATAAGGATAAACCTAGAGAACACTTAGTCCAATACATAGTCATAATGAATCCATAATAAATACTGGACTAGATAGATATCCTCTACAACCTATAAACAGAGGAGGAATTCTAACTAGAAGGGTACATATTCTTTAATCATTTTCTCTTCATAAACCCTGCATATATCTCTGAGGCATCAAAATATTCCTACAGGTACCCCCACCTTCATTCTGCTACACCATTGGAAACTTGAAGTGATTTTAAAGCTAAATTCATCAAGTAGCTGTTGAAATTTAAGTATCATTATCAATCAAGTAAATATCTCGAGGAGTGTTGTAGTAAATTTTTCTACAATATCTTTTGGCTCCAACTAAGGGGAAAAAGTAAATCTAAGAACAGCTACAAAAAAATAAAAAATTACACGAAGCGTGGAAAATATGGAGGTAACACGAGTGTTCAAAAAACTCAAAGTTTTATTGGTCGATTACAACAAAAAAACATAGAGTTCTGGCAGCCACAAACTCATTTCTTCATCAAATGTGCTTACAACTCCACTAAAAACCTCTCCATAAATTTATTATGCATGACTTATGAGGTTCATCAACTTTGAATGTATACAATAACGCGAAAATGCTTTAATCTAATCAGACCTATAAAGGGCATTCGTCCTTCAAATATAAATTTTCTCTACTTTAATTTTAAATAAATGATGTTCAATTAGTAAAATTAAGTGATCGTGTTATTTGATTTTTATCGCTCTCAGAAACATCTTCGAATTCTTGATAGTAATATTCAGTTAAGAACTTCAACGTGGTAGGTTTGATGGTTACTCAGTGTCGGCTCTAAATTGGACTCAATCGCCTTGGATGCCTTGCTAATGTATCTCTCTATGGATGCGATCCTCCCAATAATAACACATGTACGTAACATGAACATCAATTGCCAACGTCGGTTGTAGTATAACCAACATACTCAATTTCCCCACTTTCTCTTAAACTAGCCTCGCAAATCAACCAAAAACAGAAGTATATCACTATGAAAAATCCTTCATTATTTACTCGCCCCATAACTCAGTGTTCCTTCACGCGCCCTTGGTCCACCAATCCATACTCAACACTCCCCCGACAATCTAACTCGCTAGACCCAACATACATTCCCATTCATCGGTTATTAGAGATCTAGCTTGCCAATCTAACTAGCACTATAGTTCGCTGATCTAACTCAATCATCCAGCACATGCACGAGAGATACAACGATCCACACTCACAAATTCATAAGATCTACTATCATACGTAATTAATTAACAAAGAACACAAACAACACCTTCATTCAGGGAAGCTACTTCTTCTTGGGGCATGAGTGTGATGATGTGTGTCGTGAGTGTAACAAATTACTTAAAATACTTTCCACTAATTAACTAGTAATATAGCGGTAGTAAGGATCGTTCACACAAAGAGATGTTAATTAGGGAGTTATTCGTCGTTACCAACCGTTAAACGAATTAGTATACTTATCTATCTGTCGTTAGAATCATTCATCACCAACTGTAGAATAGCAACTAACATAGTGTTATCCCCAAAACTTCTTGTATCACTGAAGGCCAAAGCGCTCGAACACCAAATTATATCCAATTGAGCATCAAGTAGTGACGCACTCAAGGTGTAACCCAATCGAATGCTTTAGGGTTTGTGAATTTAGGTTGATCCTAGCATCAGAACTCTTAGCGCAAGGTCCTGCTTATTAGTATTGTCTTCACACACGATTGCTCCATAGAATCTCTCTGCAAGGTCTCACGTTATCAACTTGTGTATGAGGTGCACGATTAAGGATCGCTCAACTCTCTACTAGCAATAGAATGATCAATAGATTATGCGTGCACTCCAAACAATCTAAATAAAAATCAATCATCAACCTTAGATATAGTAAAAACAAACGATGGTGATAATAACTTGAAACAAACTTGTATTAACTAATAAAGCTTCACACTTAAAACATTGAAGTCATCCCTAATCAACAAAAGGTGTAGCTACTCATGATACGAAGAAAAATGGTTCCCCTATAAAGGGGTAAACCCTAGGTTTAAGATGTAGAATTATAGTATGAGAGGTAGTGATGTAATTTTAGAAGTGGTAAATAAAGGTTCGATTCTCGAACTTGTGAAGGTAATGATTTTAGAAAATATTAAACTTAATCTAAACTAATAAAAATCAGGAAAATAAACTAGAGATGATTTTTAGAAAATATGGAGAAAACTAGGAATCAGGATTCAGTTATTTCTAACAATCTATGTGATTAATCATGTAATTCAAGTTTAATTCAAGTTTGCCAAAAATATGTTTCCTAAAAGAATAATTGTAAATCCTAAGCATGGGACATCAAGAGTAATTAACTAAGCATGACCCATCAAAAGAGAACACAACTATTTAATAAAAACCATTTTTTTCTAATTTAAATCCATGCAAATAATAATAAAAAATTATAAATAATTATTAGAAAATAATTAAATCACATAAAATTGAGAAAAATACCTTATCCATCATCCCAGTAAATAAACTTACCCCATGGTGAAGAAAACTTGCTCAAAAGTTGATTTCATTGCTTAAAATATTGATTACAAGGTTAAAGAATAGTGCAACAGCTGAACAGATACGTATATAAGTGTCACAGAACAGAGTTCAGCTGTTACAAAGAGCTTTAAGCAACAGAAACGTTCAAAACTTAACGCAACAGGAGAAGAGCTGTAACAGTGGAACAACAACAGTTATAAGTGTGGCTGAGTCGTCTTCTTCAGCGATGGTGGGTGAAGAACAGTGCCGGCGATGCACCAGCAGGTCACCGGCGGCGCCGGAACTTCACCGGATTTTCTCTGAATCGCTCTCTAGGCTTCTGTCCTTGATTTTCTTGGCTTCACTTCGTATTTATAGACTTCACAAACCCTAGAGAGAGTTTTAACCTAATAGAACTCTCTCGAATCACTCCAATTCTTCAATCCCAATCCAAACAGGAACCGAGTCCTGATTCCGGCCAGAATTGGGTTTACAGGGCTGATTTCACGGGATTTTCACTGTATTTTGATTTCTTCCAACTCTAATTGCAATGGGTCATCTTCAATTGCCGAAAACAACCCAAAAATCGCAACCAATCCTTTTCCCGTTGAAACAGGAACTCCCGATGAGTTGGATCGGCCGATCCTGGGTTAACTCGCTGGCTCGCTGGGTTGACTCGCTGGCTCGCTGGGTTGACCCGATCCAGCTCAGCCCGATCCAAGGGTGCCCCAATCCAAAGTGTGGGTGCCTTGATCCATTTTCCCGGGTGCCTCTAACACTTTTTGAGCCAATTTTTCCACAAATCTTTATTCTTCGAATGTACCTACAAAAGCATAAAAACACGTAATAGACACAAAATCGAATACTAACTCACTAGAAATTAAGGTGTAATTTAGACACTAAAATGTGTCTATCAGGTAGGAGGTTGCAGAGATTCCTTCCAAAGGTGTAGAGTATATGATATCTTGTTTGAGCCTTAGATATCTTCTTTTATAACCTTCATTTCTTGTCCCTCAAGTATCCTCTCCTTCTAGGGTTTAAAATCCTTCCCTAACCATGTTTTCTTGCTTTGGAAATCTAAAACGCGTCAAAACAGACCCCATAGGTTAGCCACAGTCGGCATGGTCGATACCGATGAGCAATACCTACTCTAAGACCAAAATAGCTCAAATTTCCTGTCCCAAAACTTGATCTAGTTGGCATAGTCGAATTCCCATTAACTGCGTTGACTCAAGGGGTCAAAAATACACATTTTCTGCCCAAAATAGTAGTTCAGTCGGCTGATCGTTTTAGAAAAGTGGTAAAAATAGTTCATTCACTGGGACTTGTGAAGATTCGTTTTAGACCTAATTCTAACTTAAACTAGAAAATAAGTAAAAGATTTTTAACAATATTGGGAAGAACTAGGACTCAGGATTCTACCAAAATCACTTCTGAGTGATTTTTAGAATGATTCTTTAACAATTATAGCTCTTTTGTTGACTATGTTTCTTTGCCAAAAGTAGATTTCTAAAACATTAACTGTAATCGTAAGCATGGCGCATCAAAAGCTCTTAAGTCCCAACATACACCATCAAACAAAATCACAACTAATTAGAAAAAAATTATAAATCAATTTAAAACCAATGCAAAAGTCATTAAGAATCAAAAATAGTTACTATTCATTCATGAAATATGACTTTATCCATCATCTCAGTGATGGGTTTAGCTCATCATGCTCAAAACACTCTCAAAAGATTGATACATGGCTCAAAAGTGATTGATAAGAAGAAAAGAATAACAAAAAAAACAGGGCAACCGCAACGTTTTTAAGTGTTGCAGATGAACTGTTACAGAGTGTGGTCACGATTCTGGGTTGATTCTGTGTTGCTATAGGACGCAGTAAAGAACAACATCTCTTGAGTGCAGTAAATAGGAAGGTTAATGCAATGATATTTACGACTGTCTTCTTCTAAAGTATCTTTTTCTTCCCTCGAACAGGCAGCCTCCATGAATTTTTCTCCCCACCTCTCACTTGATTTTTCTTCGATCTGATTGATATTTATAGGTATAAGGAAACATATTATCTTTTCCTAAAGCGATAAGGATCCAAAAATCTCTCCAAAACAAACTCAATATCGTGTTTAATCCAATTCAGAGAGTGAAACTTATTTCCAGAAGTAACTCGAGTTTCACCCATTTTTTTCGGCTTAAAACACTCTTGTTGACGTGTTGTGACCTGTTTTTATTTTTTCTTTCTTGATAGATATCGAAACAGCTTTTTAATACCAGAAATCTCGCTTTCCAACTATCCCAGGTACATTCACGCGTAAAGAACTTCTTTCCCGCCATTTTTGGTTTTCAAATAAAAGAGAAAAGGGGTGCCCTTATCTAAAAAGTTGGGTACCTTTATCAACTATCCTGGTTACCTTTAGTAATTTTTCAGGTGCCTTTATCAACTTTTTGAGCCAATTTTTCCACAAATGTTTACTTCCAAAAAAAACCTACAAAAACATAAAAAACCAAATAAGTACAAAAATAAGTGCTAACAAATTAGAGAATTTAGGACTAATAAAACACAAAAATGTGTCTATCATCGGCATAATTATTAACTGTGCCGATTCCTGTGTTGTAGATCATTGTTTTTTGCCTCGACTGTTTTGCACGTAACTTCTTTGTCCGAACTTGGAATGACCTTATTTTTTTGTGTTCACTTCGTATTCTCGTTTTCTTCAAAATGGTATTAAGAACTTCTGGATTTGAATGAGTTGGATTTGGTATTTGGCCCTTCTTCACTTGTAATGCTTTACTTCCTTGCTCACTTCATGTCGCAATAAACTCCTTTCTTCTTCTTTGGCCTTGGGATGCTTGAATACTTGGAACACTTCACTTCTTAGCCACTTTCATAATTATTAGGATGATTCACCTAATATAAGACATAAGATAGAAAACAAACGTAATATAAAGTAATATGCAAGAACTATAACAAATATTAATATGGATTTGACACTAAAAATATGTGAATTATGCACTTATCATGTGACTGAGTATGAATAACTGAATTTAGAAACAATGGCAAGGATGTGACTAATCCAAAAACTTCCAGCCTCATCGACATGGATGCTACTTCACATACGCTACCACTAGCAACGATGTGGCAACACATAAGCTCTTCGTGAACTTTCAAGAGTTCTACAACTTCTAATGCGGTATTTCATCATATGCATTTGAAGTGCCAAATTAAAATTACAACAAAGATGAATTTCTATTAAAATAGTTAAACAACTGGCAACGTCCTGTTTATATCTCTATAAACATTGAAAAGGACCTTACCTGATAAATAAACCAACATGAAAAATCAGAAAAATAGAGGTTAATGATGGAAAATCAGTTAGATTTTGGCATGACAGGTGGAGCATTATGGGTATTTTGAAGTACGTCTTTACAGTCTTATATAAAGCTTGTAATGACAAACATGCAACAATTGATGAAGTCATTCAGAATGACCAGTGGGTTATCAATACCAGAATGAATCTTGATGTTAATGAGCGGTTAGAGTTGGACTTATTTTTGAATGAATGTGGTGAAGACTGTGTTTTCCAGAATTTTCTTTGGAAGAAGAAATTCTCTCACAAGATCGATCTCATGCTACGGTCTATTTTCCAAATGTCTCTTCCAACTTTGGATTATGTTAAATCATAGGGGAATTCAAGTGGCAAGCAAGGAGTGTTATCTTTGTCATGAAGCAAAAGAGACTAATAATCATCTTCTAATTCATTGTAAGTATTCTTTCGAGGTGTGGAGTCATTTCATTGAAGCTTTCAAGATTGATTGGGTTAGTCCGGAATCTGTTCTTGGTTGTCTTCAAGCATGGAGCAAAGGTGGTTTGAATGGCATAATTAAGAAAATTTGGAGTATTATCTAGTATGCTATTTTTTGGGAAATACAAAACTGTAGAGTTTTCGGTGGACGTTCTAAAGAGGAAGATGAGCCTATTCTTTTTGTTAAGCAAGCAATCATTTTTTTGGAGTACATAGGAAGACACTTTCAACCATGTGACTATGAGTCAAATTTTATTTAAGTAGGAATCAGTTTTATATATGTAATATTTGTAATTGATTCTCTCTTTTATTCTACATTCTCTATAAATTGTTTTTTTCTCATTTTAATATAATCTTCTATTTTAAAAATAAATAAATAACCAACATGCGAGGGATTACATTAATTTTAGGATAAGCAAAATGGATCTCAAATCTTGGAACACCATCAACTTGTAAAAAGTTCAATATGGACATATACATTATTTTCAACTGATGAAGTAGGCGATAAATTGGCATGGTGACTACGGGAGGCATATTTCCGAAGCTGGATCCATTCACGCCTCATAAGGTAGGGCTAACGATTATCAGTTTATTAGATATTATTTTTATTTTTAATTTTAGTTCTCCATACATAAAATTCGGTACTAACCAGAACTGTTTAGCAATAACTCTCACATAGTTAAGATCGATAGCAAATTCCGACACTATCTAGATTTGTTTAACAATAAGCATAGCTAGGATCAATCAAAAATTTCGATACTATCCAGAGTTGTTTAACAATAACTCTCGCATAACTAAAACATATTTACAAAGTTGGTTTTGATTAGAAGAGTTGGTCAAAAGCATATATTGCATGATCTTAGTCAATTCTTGCGCAAATTTACGAGCAAGCTAGTGCATGCTCAAAAATAATAGGGACCCAGTTCCAGTAGCGGTGGGATCCCATCTCAGGGCAGTGTGAGCAAAAAAAACTTGAATTTGATTAGAAGAGTTGACCCAAAACATCTCTTGCATGGTCTTAGTTAATTATTTCACAAGTTTATGTGCAAGCTAACAATATTAGCGCAATCTTAAAAATAGCAAGGACCCATTTCCAAGGTAGCAGAACCCCGTCTCAGGGCAATGATAACAAGTTAAGTTATCTACGATAACAAGGCCCCAATTCTAATGCAGTGGAACCCTATTCTCCAGGCAATAAGAGCTCGTCATATGAGTAAAAAAATTTCATTTCGAAGAAGTTTAGCTGGAGCAGGATCTGGAGTGAAAAGAAAAATAAAAATGCATGAAAAACCAATGTAAGAGTTGGAGCAAAAATTATCTATAAATTCTTAAAATGCATGAAGAAGCTTTGTTGGAGACAAAGTGAAATAATAATAATTAATCGTTTGCATAAAAAACTTTATCGTGGCCTGAGCGAGAGAGGAGACAAAAAACAAATTAATTCACGTAAAAATAACTTTATTGGAGCTGGAGCGAGAATGAGAGGAGACAAAAAAACAAATCAGTTCAAAAAAAAGCATAGATGGAGTTATAAGAAAGAAAATCAAATCAAATTCATGAAGAAGCTTAGTTAGAGCTGGAGAAAAAAATCGAAAAAATAAATTTTTATAAATAGCGAATTTGGAGAAAAAAAGATAAAATAATATATTATTTGCATAAAAAATCTTTCTTAGAGATGGAGCGAAAGGAAACAAAAAGAATAATAAAAAAATCAAATAAAAACAAATATGTGACTAAAATTTATTAGAGATGGGGAAAAGAGCAAGGAAACATATTTTGCAAAAACTTACTTTGCATAGAAAAAAGGAAAAAAAAAGTGGATCATTATATAAAAGTAAAAGAATTTGACATGCATTATATAATAGAAGAATTAAAGGGAACAAGTTTCATTTTTAACTCATGATCCCCTTATCTGATTTGATGTTGTGGTTTAAATATAGTGAAGCATCACTTGAAAAAAAAAACAACAACATGTATTACATCTGAAGAGCGTCACCTATCAAGCTCTCAATAACTAAGTAACTGTAATATTTATTACAACTATTCAAAAGGTGGGGATCACATCTCGGCATCAACTCCATAATAAGAACATCAGATGTATTCATGTAACCTTACAACAATGTAAGCACAAAAATTCGCTCTTCACCAGTAATATCTTAATTTTCCCAAACAATGAGTGCAATAGCATTGCACAATACAAGCAGAAAACATTCTCATCATGTATGCATCTAAGGTCTCTCCTCACAGTGAGAACTTAAGTCTTACTCTCACGCAAGCAAAAAAACTTGTCTACACATTTGAAGTAAAAGTTTTGCGTCAATGGAAGCACAACTCTTGTCTCAAATACGAAAACACCAATTGGGTCTAAAAGAATCATACATAATCCAAGATATATACTTTCCATAGAAGAAAGTGCAATAGACTTGTCATAGTGGTGGAAAAACATTGATACAATGCACACAAAAGCATTGGCGCAACATCTAAAATGTGGCTTGCAATATATGAAACAATCATGAAGCCTAATTCATTTTCAAATAAGAAAAGTTCGTCCCATAACACCAAGTGCAACCCAGTTCATAGGTAGACCACCATATCACTTCAACAAGTAGTTTGGGGCTTCTAAGTCAAAATATCAAAGTAGTTGATCTAAGAGACACTTCTTAATCCATCAACAAGTTGAGGATTAAAATGGGTGATATTTGTGCCATATAGTTTGTTACATGAGAAGTGGGTCATCTTTATCCCAGTTAATTCAATCCCATACTAGAAAAATTGGGCCCTTATGTTGACAATTCATAAAAGGTTAGCAACCCAGTACGGTAGCCTTTCCTTATAAAGTGATCATATACAATGTATATACTAGGTAAAATAAACCTAGATAAGAAGTCTGCAAGGTATACATTTAAACTTAAAGATATGAATGGATCCGACTGGTTACTAATCGAGGTACATAGTCCAAATCTAATTATCTTAAAGTGGTGGATGAATCTGGTCAGCTTCTAGTCCAGATACATAATATTTTTTTATTATCCTTAAGATAATGATGTACCTGGAGAAACACTTAGTCCACATATATAGTTAAAATAAATCCTGATGGGTACTGGATTAGTTAATATCCTTTACAACCAATAAATATAAGAGGAATTTCAATTAGAAAGATACACATTCTCCAATCATTCTCTCCCCATGAAACACCTGCATAGAGTTTTCACTGATTGAGGCATCGGAATGTCCTTGCAGGTACCCACATCTTCATTCTGTTACAACTATTGGTGTGAGACTCTGAGCTTTTGCCCGAACATAACTAAACCCAATATTATACCCAATAGGTTATCCTTAGCACTATTAATGTGCATGACTAGTAGACACCAAATATTTTAAGCATGTTGGACATATGTCTAATAGAGAGAGCATCATGGGCATTCAAGTAATTTTACATGATTAAATAGAAACAAAAGGAGAGCATAGGTACTTGTACCTATGGGTTGTTTCCGCGGAAGTTTTCTTCCCCACTTTACTGCAATTGTTTCCACTCAAAAACTATCTTGACTTCTGTCAAAAAAAGAAGAAAGAAACTATCTTGACGAAAAGAAGAATTTTAGCTTTTAAAGTTAGTTCTCAACATAACTCGCTCTCTAAACTAGTTTTCTCTTTTTGGAAAGGTTTGGAAGAGTTTTAAAGAGTTTGAAGTGGTTTTGGACAAGTTGTTCTCGCCGTGAACATATCTGAAGAACTAGTGTTACTGCAATTAAATTTGTTACTGAATTGTGATGATTGTTTTGTGTTTTTAAAGGTCTGGGGTTTATGAAGTTGGGTACTTCTCAAACTTATTTTGAAACAAAATTATAAGGGGATTTAAGTTGTATTTTAGCTGTAAAAAAGTAAATTATATGTTGTTGCTGTCGTTCAATGGTGGGAAGAATGATTATAAATTTGTGAATGTTTAATGTTTATGGTTGGTTAGGGCATCTACAGTCACGCGATGATACCCATCGATCAAAGATCAAAAAATTTGATCTTTGACCCGTCTCAAAAACAACGGGGTATGATCAAGCGAGGGCCTAGGATATCGCTTGAACGTAAGCGAAGTATCAAGGTAACGCTTGAAAAGACGGACGAGAGACTAATAGTTCGCCTGGTACAAGCGAGATTCTGCTCTACCGCCTACCAAAAAAAAATACAGGCGAAATCTCAACATTCCGCCCTCTAACTAAGCGAGACATCAGTATTTCGCTGGTCGAAGCGAGGGACCAAGATGCCGTCTATGTATTATGCGGAAAACTCGTGTGAAAATTGAGCCGGGAGAGATGCAGGGGTACCGCTGGGACAGAAGCGAGGGGCCAAGATCTCACCTGTGAGACGTGTGCATAACACGTGTGGTGAAATAGACGGGCGATTAGTAGGAGTCTCGCTTGGTGTTAGGCGAGAGCCCAACCTCTCGCCCGTCTATTTCACCCGTAAACCCTAGCATTTTCTTCGTCTTCTCCTGTTGCCTACCTTGTTCTTCCTCTTCTTCTAGCCGCTCAACATCCAAGCCCCCATTTTGGCAACTTAAAATCATTCAACGAGAACCCAAGGTCCCGTTTCAAAATTTCGTACTTCGCTCATACATTTTCCAAGCGAAATCAAGGTATATCTTCTACAAAAAAAATTGAATTAAATTGTTTTAATTTGATATGAAATTTTGATGATTTTTTAGTTAGTTCGATTGTAGATGTTGTTTAATTAATCATGTAATTACCATATTATAAACCGATTATTGAATTGTGAATTTTGTGTTCTAAACTTATGAAATTGGGAATTTATTTAGGGTTTATGTGGATTTATCAATTAGGTTTCAAAATTTGTTCCCTTTGTTAAATTGAACATACAATACGAAATTGTTGTAGTTTAATTTTAGTGGATTTGTGTTTAATTTTTGATTGAATATAGTATGTTGTGTGGAAATCAAAGGAATTAATTTTGACTTAATTTTGAAAATAATGTGTATGGATATATTTGAAATTGTGTATTTTTTCATAGGTTTATGATAAATATTATAAATTGGGTATATTCTTATTGATGATTATTTTTTGTTGCCTGTATATAATTTATTAATTGGTTGTTTAAATTTAATTATGTTGTGGTTAAATTGTCGATATGTATCGAATTGCTATTTTATGTAGATTCTGAAGATGAATTTCGATGATATGTATCGAATAGTTAGAGTGCCAGGACATCCACATGGGTTGAGTCAGCTCATCAGGATAGAACCTGAAGATGGTGGAGTAGTTGATCCAACAAGGGGGGTTGATTTGGGGGAAAGGGTAGTTCAACCATCAGTGGTTGACAATCAAATGTCAGCTATAAAGGATAGAACCGATTTGTTGGTTAGGAGGCTGACTCGCTCGATTGAGTCTAGGGAGGTGATGAGCATAGAAGAACAACAAAGAGTTCGAATAGTGCTACAAGAGATAACAACCCTTTGTTCTGGTGAAAATTAAGATCGCTAGAACAAACTGAATTTGCTAGTTATGGTGTTGAACTTTATGGTGTGTCCCTTTATCTTTTAAAGTGTTGAACTTTATGGTGTTGAACCTTTTTAGTTCTTTTAATTTATTTATGAATATTAACTTCTACGGATACCAAATGAAGTTGGCAAGTTATTTATCAATTCATCTCAATGCCTTGTCAAGTAAAATAAAATATCTCTGACAAATTGAGTAGAAAATCTTTGAATTATTAACTAGTCGTTGTATTGTCAATTCAGTGTATAGTCATTTCATCGGAATGCCTTGTCAAGGGAAAGCAAAATATCTCTGACAAAGTTAAAATTCAATCTTTGAATTATTATGTAGTCAGTCTATTATCATTTCATCGCAATGCCTTGTCAAGGGAAAACAAAAAATATCTTTAACAAAGTTAAATATTATTGGTTGAATGTAGTATGTTGTGTAGAAATTAAAGGATTTAATTTTGATTTAATTTAAAAACAAATGTGTATGGTAGTATTTGCAATTGGGTAATTTGAATGAGATTGATTATAATTGGTGAGATTGTTGTATTTTGATAATGATGTATGTATTTTTCGAATGATTGATGTATAATTCTTGGTACAAATGTGTATGGAAATAGACAATTACATACAAGTTTAGTTGGTGTTAAATTAATTTTAATTGTTTATGCATTGTGGTGATTTACTGAATATATTGACAATGTTCTATTATTTTTTTGGGCAGATGTCTAGCAATGTTGTTTCGAGATGGGTTGGTAGAAAGAAGAAAAGCAAAAAAGCTAAAATCACAGAGGATTCTGAATCTGAATCCATGGTCCCCGAGTCGGTAGATGTTCCGGGGTTGGAACACTATAACGTTGTCGAAGATACGGAGGAACACGTTTCGACAAATATTACATATTCCTCCGACGCCAACTTCAGGTTTGACCATCGTGGTTCTCTCAAATCAGTTATACAGATGTACAAGAAAATCACTAAGGAGTGTAATAGAGTCCAATATATAATAGAAAGGGGAGGTTGGGGCAGATTACTATCCCTACCTTTAGTAGATTCATCCCACGCTCTTATTGATTATATTGTCGAGCGGTTTTGGGATACTACAAACACATTTCACTTTTGTTTTGGAGAGCTTGGGTTCACTCCCCTCGATTGGGTTATGTTGACCGGGCTTAGTATCGGTGTCGGGAGATCTGTTCCTTATGAGCCAGCTAAGTACAAATTTGAGTATGTTCGTGACAATATCTTTCCTGAACTGAAAGATAATGCGGTATGCAAAAGAGAAGGTATTCCCCAACAGTGGGTTTCGGATGCCATCACTCTCAAGTTTTTGACCACCTATTTTGATAAAGATACATTGCACGCGGCGAACGATGATAGTGTTCTTGCTGATAGAGTAGCGAGGGCGTTCTATATGTATGTTCTGGGGAATTTCTTTTTCCCAAATGCAAAAACCTACATTGATGCAGGATGGTTGGCTGCCTTTGATAATCTAAATGAAGTTGATCAGTACGACTGGGGTGGTCCTGCATTTTCAAAATTGTATTCGGGTCTTGCCACGGCTTCTAGGGGACAAAAATCAGTATCCGGGCCGTTCCAAATTCTGGAGGTAATTTATTTAACGTTATTCAAAATTCATTTTCTTAAAATTTAATTGTTATGTTGTTAAATCATTTTGAAAAAAAAATTGTTGTAGTTTTGGGGATACGAATATCTGGGGATATGTCGTCCAAATATCCCTTCGGCTGAAAGTGAACATGAATGGCCTAGATGTCGTAGGTGGGTTGCCTCCCGGAAGAAGGGTGTTGACATAGTGAAGACAAGGACTAAACTGAACCAGTTATCCGTAGACGCCGTGACGTGGCAACCATGGCTTATTGCAGTTAACTACATACCAGAAGATATTGGCCGCAAAGCAATAGAACTTTCTGGGAAAAGAATAACATTCACCTGGCTGGGCACTGTATGTTTCCTAGTCCTTTTGTCATACTCCTTTTTTTTCCTACTCGTACTGTTGTGAATGGGTAGGTATTTATTTATTATCATTTTCTTGGATAAAGCACAATATGTATCTCGGAGATCGTTGTTGGAGGCAGAACAACCCAACTTGGGGTATTCCTGCAAACCCCCCTGCTTGCATCTCCAACTTCGTCGACGACGAGATTGAGGACATGACAGCAATTTCTCACGTCAATGCTAGTGAATACGTACGTGTCATGGAGTACGATGTTTATTATGAATATTGGAGACATGTTACCAACCTCTACAAATATGTCGCGCAAGTTGATTGGGAGGTTGAAACGTATGGATATGCAGGTGACCGTATGAAACACAACATCCCACGGCCTCGTGATCATGTGCCCATTCCTCCCCCCCAACAACTACCATATGTAAGTTTTTAACAAAGTTTTGAAAAATTGAATACAAATTACACATTTATGCTTCTGTGGTTATTCTAAATTATTTTCATCCCAGGTGGCGGCTTATGATTTAGTGCAAGAGTTTGCAGATTTTACGCAAGAGTTGCGTGATTTTACCTTAGCTGAAACCAAGGATCGGATGGACTACTTGATTCGCAAAGAAGTTGAGTTCAACAATTTTCGGAGTCAGACAGCCGCTCAAATGAGCCTCCTACAAGATCAAAATACGTTGTTGACCAGACAGCTTACCCAATTTCGTGCACAACAACCTCTTGGATTTGCCTCATATGCTATGACCACACCTCCGGGATCTTCATCAACAGTTCGACCAACGCAGAACGTCAGGCCACCTTTCCCGCCATTTATTCCACCAAGATCAAACTCCGGTTAAACAAAAAATTAAAATTTCGAATGACGGTTAAAAGAACGTGTTCGGTTATTTTTATTGTTGATTTACGGTTATATGAAATGTTATTTTTTAGTACGCCGTTTATGTAGTATGATAATTTTACAGCTCATTACGAAATTTAAATGGCTGTTTTATTACCGTTATGTTACCCTTATGTTACCGTTATGTTACCGTTTTATATACCGTTTTTTTGTCCTTGCATAACGGCTATTTTTTTTTGGTTTATACTACTATAAATAACATTCAATAGATACACAACTCATTTCATTATTCCCACATTTTATTTTTCAATGTCTGGTTACGAAAATTTTACCCTTAATGCAACCAATTTTACTTTAGATGAAGATTTATCCATATGTCGAAACATAGTATTACATTATCCAGCAAGGGGTCAGGAACGTGATATCAATGGTTGTATGACCATGGAATGGTTAGAACACACACATGCTAACTTTTGCGATGAAACCGGTAATCCCAACAACCGGAACAGAGCAGGCCTTTTTTGTCGATATGTGCTCGGGTCAATGAATTTCGTCTTAGGAATGAAACTGATGATGAAGTTGTTGCTTGATCACTACAGGAATGGACAAGATGGAAACGAAGTGATTTCCGGTACAAACCTCATTTTGAGATCTTAAGGGTAATGGATGAATTCAACCCTTTTGTGTTGATCTTTGTACCTAGTAGGGCAGAACTTCGTCAACGTCGTCCGACAAGCCAATCCTTTCGGTTTCACTAATAGGTTTATTTCTTACTTTATTTATCTGTATCGGGAGTTTATTTTTCTTTCCCTTTCATGTATGTCTTTTTTGATTTAATAAAAGTATTGTAGTACCTTAAGTTATTATTCATTTAACGACGATTCAGGGGATATTATGAGGTCATTAGCATTAGAAAAATTGAAACTCTAAAAATAAAGAACCGTTGAACTTTAACTTCAATTGATAAGTTTAGGAGTTAATTGCGATTACATTTTGGATTTCATGAACTCATAGCTTGCTACAAATATGAATTCTTCCCCTTTTTCCTGAAAGTAGTGCATTTTAGCAATTTCCTCCTACACAAGGGAAGAAACGGTTAAATAATTTGTTATTTGTAATTAACGGTCACACCTGAGCGAGGCCTTGGGGTCTCGCCCAACTCCAAGCGGAGCCTTGGGGCCTCGCCCAACTCCAAGCGGACCCTTGGTGCCTCGCCAGGTCCAAGCGGTTCCTTGTAGTGCCACCCAACTTCAAGCGACTCGGTAGCATCTCGCCCGTGTTTGGAAATTTTAGGCGAAATCTCAGCTATTCTCTTATGAGTAGGCGAGCTTCTGGTTACTCGTCTGGTGGAGCGAAAGATTAGCATAACGCTTGAGATGGCGAAATGTCAACCCTTCGCCCGTGTTTTTAAGCGAGATGCTGGTCCGTCGTCTGTTCACAAGCGAGGGAGTAGAGTTTCGCTCGACTATAACTTTTGATCGTCGATCAGCGACTTCTTTTAATCCTGAACAGTAATTTTCAACGATTATAAACTAAATCTAATCGCATCGCTGTGGTTGAATTTCACCGATCATCGATCAAATTTAATCTTTGATCGACGTTTTGATCGATGATTGGAGATGCTCTTAGGCAACTTGGGTTTGTTTCCTAAGTTGAACTTGCAGGAAATGAAATGTATAAGAGGGTAAAGAAAAAAACAACAACTCTAAATCTCCTCTACCACCGGAAGACGTGCACAAGGTGCTTGAGATAAAGACCAGTAGAAAGAATCCATTGCCTAAGACTAACTTTTCGAGAGATTTTGTTCATCTTGGCCAAAGACTAATGCTATAAGTACAAGGGTATTTTAAATTAAGATTTTTCATTTCTAACTTGTTTGACGATGAATGAGATTCAGATGTACTATATCTATTTGTTAAAAGTCATGAACCAATATATTTATTTATTACAAGCACGATTTAGTATACCTGCTTGCCGCGCATTCGATGAAATTGCTAACACCCATGTCGTTTGCACTGAATTATATATATATATATATATATATTGCAACGCCATTTTTATGATGTGGTTGAATCCTCAATGGGATGTACAATAACAATAAAAGTGTGAAAAGGGTAGATGATAATTTTAATCTCATTGTTGACTAGTTGACTAGTTGCTCGTAGATTATCTGTATGAACCAGAGAGTATGAATGCATATTTATCTAGTCATCCCTAGTTTGTGTAGCTACTGTTTTCTACCCATTCATGCACAAAAGAGTAAGTAATCTCTCACTTTCTACAATCATTTGTATCTTGATACATTCATTTTTAGCTTATTTTCAGATGTGTAGTGAATGCATATCGTTCTTGATGGGCTAGTGCCGAGTAGCGTGTATGGTCTAATTACAGAGTTTTTTTTATGTAAGGATAAATTGATAAATTACAGCCAGGTTAACTAGCCATTATAACCCACATGTTCCAGCATTGCGTACCAATGCTTTGCTCTTGGTTAGTCCTTGAAAGACTAGTGTCGCAAGAAGTTAATACTAGTACAGACTCGGTAATAACTAGAAGTTTAAATTTGTAGTTTTTGGTTCATTCATCTTATGGCTAATTAATAAAATGATTAAGTTATCATTTACTATTAAGTTATGGAACTGATAAGACTAGCACCAATATATATTGCATTTTTCTTTATGGTATGGCTAACATTTTGCATCTTAAAACAAAAATGTGTAAACTATACGCTACCAAATCTAAACGGACTATGAGAGTCTATCTAATTAAGTAGCTGTGTGAATTGGTGTTACCACGGCCTAGGTGAGTTTGACTTGTTCCTCATGGAAAGTATTTTAAATTCCCTCCTTTATCTCACTAAACTGGTGTTTTTGTTGAGTCTTTTTGGTTTACTAAATAATCTTTCTCTCTGTTTATAAATATGTCTAAATGTTGTGTGGTGGACATTCAATGGTCTAGGAAGAGAGATTTTGTTAAGAACCTGATGATCTGGCATTTTGATGATCTGGCATTTTAATAGCTTATACGCTGTTGCTAAGTTCATTTCTGTATGTTTATGCTTTTATGATCACTGTTGCAACGTGATAAGAACTGACAATTTTCATCCAAGGACAATAAGCAGTAGACAATAGATAAATAAGAAAAACGTAACAAACGTATTAAAATTTTGAGGAAGAAAAACTTTTACGAAGAAAAAAGCTTCTCAAGCCTCATAGCAGTATAAATCCCTAATTAAAACCTTAATCTAATTTGAATTTTTAATATCTAAAAATCCAATTTAATTTATATTCCTAGTGTATAACAGATGAGAGTTTTTATGCGACATAGTTGTCAAGACGTTCATCCTTTATCATTCCCTCCTTCTTAAATCATCCTTGCCCTGGAGTCAATTATGGTTGTGGTTGTGGTTGTTGTAGCGTCTTCATCGAGGATTGGAAATATATCATCCGCAACAGTGTTCGAAAAAAGAGCATTCTTAAAAAATGATACGTGAAATACTGGATGAATCCTCGCCCCATCTTATATGTTACTGGTCCAATATGCTCCAACACCTTATACGGTCCGAAATACCTTGGAGATAGTTTCTTATTCATTTTCCTCACAACCAGCCCTTGCATATATGGTTGCAACTTCAAATAAACAAAATCTCCAACTTGAAACTCGACATCTCGCCTTTTCATATCTACGTGTTGCTTCATTTTATTTTGCACTACTTGGAGATGTTCCTACAACATAGTCAAGACTTGGTTGCGCCTTTCTTTAATTTCATCTAGTTCTGATGTCTTTGCTTCTTCCGGAAATAGGTTGCCAACACTGGCGGCAGAAGTCCGTACAAAGCCTTAAATGGAGTGGTGTTAGTCGAAGTATGGTAGGACGTATTATGCCAATATTCTTCTCATGGCAACCAAGTAACCCAACTTTTAGGTTTGTTCTTCGTGAAACACCGCAAATACGATTCTACACATCTGTTAATAACTTCTGTTTGACCATCAATTTGAGAATGATATGAGGAACTCATTCTCAGCTGAGTACCTTGACTTTTGAATAGTTCTTGTCAAAAAATGCTCATAAATACCGCATCTCTATCTGAAACTATTGATTGTGGGACCCGTGTAGTTTGATAATCTCCTCAAGAAATTTCTGATATATAGTTGCATCTGTATAGGGATGTTACAGAGCAAAAAAATGGCCATACTTTGTTAACCTATCAATCACTACAAGAATAACTAAGTTTCCCTTTGATTTAGGCAATCATTCAATGAAATTCATGGAAATGTCAGTTCATACAGTTGTTGGGATAGGTAACGGTTGAAGACATCCAGTGGGGGTGAGAATACTATACTCGTTTCTTTGACAAATATCACAAGTATAAATATAATCTTTTACATCCCTATGCATTCCAAACCAATAGAACAACTTTGTAAGTCGTTTCAAGGTCCTTAAATACCCTGCATGACCAGCTATAGGAGAAGTATGAAATTCCATCGCCATCAATGATTTCCACTTTGATTTAGGATTGATTACAAGTTGATATTGCTTATAGTATATTAAATCGGCGCAAATGGAACAATTATTTCTAATGAATGATGGTTGGTTCATTTTTATGGATCAAATCCAATATCCACGGATCCATTTTCATCTCTTTCTTAAGGTCTTCCATCCAAACGCAACTTACGTAGGATATTGCAAGAATTTCGCCGACGTCATTTTCATACTTGCGGGATAAATTATTAGCTACTTTGTTGGTCACTCCTGGCTTGTACTCAATCACATAATCATAGCCTAAAAATTTGGCCAACCATTTTTGTTGCATAGGCGTAACAACTTAGGCATCTGAAATATTCCTCGAACTTTATTTGTCAGCTTTTATAATGAATCTTCTTCCAATTAAATACGGTCTCCACTTAGTCACATCATGAACAATTGTTAATAACTCATTTTCATAAGTAGATATCCCCAAATGCCTAGGACCTAATGTTTTCTGGTGAAAGCAATTGGTTTTCCTTCCTGCATTAAAACATTCCACATGCATCACTTTCGATGATAAAAGGCTTAGAGAAATTAGGTAGTGCAAGTACAGGAGTTGTAGTTATAACTATCTTCAAGTTATTAAAGGATTTTGTTTCTTCTTCCGTCCAACTGAATGCGTCTTTCTTGAGTAGTTTCGTAAGTGGTGATGTTATCTTACCATAATCCTTTACAAACTTTCGGTAATATCTGGTCAAACCTAAAAATCCACACAATATTTTCAGAGTTGTAGGTTGTGGCCAATCCACCATGCTCTAAATTTTATTGTGTCCATCTTCCACCCCTTCATCATAAATAAGATGTCCCAAGTACTCTACCTTTTTTATGCCAAAAGAGCAATTACTCAACTTAACCTCGAGTTGATGTTTTCCTAATATCTGAAATACCTCTTGAAGATGTATAAGATGTGTATCCCAATCAGGACTATAAATAAGTATATCATCTTTAGGGTATCTTGTTTCACATCCAAATTTATGACTTAACGAAAATAAGTCGAGAAAGCGTTACCCGTCGTGTCTTAAGTTTGGATCATAGTTACTAAATATCCAACCTCTTCTTTGGATTTATACTTCGGTAATACTAAGTTGTATCGTTCTTTCGGACGCGGACTCCGCCTATATCAATGTTAGTACCATCATGTTTTAACTAAGTTTCACTTGTATTGGGTGTAGTATATAAGTGTTGTTTAAGTTCTCGTTTTACATTTAGATTATTGGGCATATGCAACCTAGTATGGAACTGTATACTTAAATTATTATGTCTGCTCCATTAGTATGTGTGAAGCTGGACTGTGTTATAATTTGGTTGCATAAATGTTATGAGAAGATATTCTTTAACTTAAGATTTTGTTGGCAGTATTGGATACTGGTGTTACAGAATGTCTAAAGTAATGGGTTTTGGAGGGAGAATAGTTTCCTTGATATTTGAAAACATGTCCAGGACTTTTCTCTTGCTAAAATCTATAGTATTATTAGTTATTGGTTATGAGATTCGTATTTGACCTCTTTTAAATCTTTTAGTATCAATGTGTGTAAGAATGTTATTTTTTTGCTTTATTTTATTTTTGTTGTGCCTAATATTAAAAAAGTATAAGAGTTTTCCATGATAATGTCGGAGCTACGACAAGCAAATTTCATCCTTTATCCCATTTTTATCGTTGGCCTTGAACACTTAATGTTGCTGATTTCTGAAATTAAGGTATGGTTATAGAATTCAAGTGTCGATACAGATATTATCTAACTACAAAGATGATTGCTACTTATATTGAGTAGTTCATATCATCTGAAAAAAGATAGTTGCTACAGATGTAGGTAATTCATACTATCTAAACAAAACTGACGAACTATGACCGTGCTTGATCCTTTCGAGCTACGCAGAGGGTATCTAATTAGCCGTTCTGCGGTTCAGCACAAGGTTGTTCATATCATATGAAAGTATTGGTTGTTGCGGGTAGTTCATACCATCTATTTAGAGATGATTGCAACCTTCGCAGTATATAAATCATTTTTAAGAGGTAGTTGCAGTATTGGTTGTTCATACTACCTAGTGAAGAGATGATTGTTGTTTTCCAGTTCATATCATCTGATATAAATATGAGATAGATATGAGTGTTGCCTCTTCAGGGTAATTCATACCAACTGATAATTATACAACCCGTAAGACAAAAGATGATTATTACCATTCGAGGTAATTCATATTATCTGTGTCGGCACGTGAGTTAAGCAGTGGTTATTATCGTACGAGGTAACTCATATCATCTGAGAGGAATGGTTGTATTTTATGATAACAATTAATACCATTTATTTTGAAATGATTACTAACTCTTTTGAGTAGTTCATATCATTTGAAAAAGATAGCATATTGAGCTTGACCTAGTATTGTGAGTTTCTACGCCCACTGGGGCTCCCACCTACGGGTGGCTACCTGGCAAACTTTTAGTTGTAACGGTGACTTGTATCCGACTACCCCTGACACTGGAATTTATCACCCTCACTCGTTCAGTACGGTGTGTGCTGTCAGGCCAGCTGCAACTTCCATCTACGAGTGGCTACCTGGAAGACTGTTAGTTGTAACGATGACAAGAGAACCTCACAGAAGAAGCGATGGAAATTATTCATCGGACCCGATGACCCTTGCAAAATTGTGGACTCTTTGGATCCCTGGGTATGCAGTATGTGACGTATGCTCAGAAGGTCCTAATTAACTTCACCTTGGACCTTGTGGGATTTCTGAGTATTATGGTATGGGATATATACTTAGAGAATCCTAACTCTCAAATCAGTGAGATATTGTTAAACAAAGTTTCAGTATCTGAAGTTTGGTGCATAATAGGAGATGATTGTTACCAAATATGGTAATTCATATCATCTGTTGGTATCGACAAATATCATAAATGATATCAAAAAGTGTAAAACAGTTTGACAGATTCGATGAACCAAAGAAAAAAAATATATATAAAGGTTATGTTTGTCTGCTTATAAAGCACTTTGGGATAAATCGATGAACATTTGCTTGGTAAGATCAAATAGGTTCAAAAAATTTAAAAGCGCAGTTTCTCGAGTGGCGTATCGGAAAGTTGGAGTTGGCCAAACGGGTTGAAACCCGACCCATAGGAAGCGAAAATTTTATGCTCTGTTACAATTGGAGACTCGAAGTGATGGTAAAGCTAAATTCATTAAATAGTTGATAGGTGCATTATTTGCACTAGTTTGGTATTTTAATTCTTTGCTTTCTTGTTAATTTACATATCATTATGCTTTTATTTATTTTTATTCTTTTGAGTTCTTTAAGAATTTTGAAATTGATTCAACCAAAGGAGAAGAAAGGTCTTTATTCCAACATGAAATGAACAAGGAAGTCAATTTCTACAAGAGAAGACGTGCCAACAACCAAATGGAAATCGTTCAAGTACAAGATTTCTTCTCATCATCTTGTAAAGAATTGAAACGAAACCAAAGCAAAAAGAATAAGGTCAACTGGATTTTGTATTAAGAAGTTATGAGAAAAAAATGAAGAAAAATAGAAGTGCCCAAAATCGGTGGATGTGGGGGTTATATTAACCGATTCTGGATGATATTTTATACTGAAAACTCTAATTTTTGAGGCTTTACAATCGATGTTTATGGAGGGTTACATTCACCGATTGTGACAGGATGGGGGCCATTTCTTGAACGTGTAATTGACTTCTAAATTGAGGAAACTTGGTCCCAATGAGTTTCTAAATCCTAGAAAGGGAGGTAACTAGAGGTCCAAGCATTGAAGGCTATAAAAGAATACATCTGAGGATGAAACAAGATAAATCTACCCCGAGAGATAATCTTTTTCCTCCCATATACATCTTTTACATCAAAACCTAGGGTATTTCCCTTAGGGGGAACCATTATTCTTTTTTTTTGTAAATTTTTCATGGTTTTTAGTAAATTCATAAGTGGGTTAACTTTGTTTTATTGGTTGGGGATGTAATTGGAAGTAGTAAACATGTAAATCAATCTGGATGATTATTGTTGATATTCAAGATTTTGTTCATGTTCTACTTTTAACATCGACACGTATGATTGAAGGTGTGTTTGTTGAGGATACACACTGATTGAACACATATTCATATTTAAAGCTAAACTAGGGTTTGGAAATACAGAATAGTCGATAGACCCGGTTACAAGTAGCATAGTGTGATTAATGATTGTAATCAAAACCTTTGTGTGATTGCATGTAGAAGTTTGACCAATTTTAAATAAATTATTTGTAGTACTTATATTGCATTGATTAGCTTAATTCAAATAACCTAGCGTTCTTGGGGGATTAAACTTAATAGCACGTTACATTAGGTTGTTCGCCGAGTAGTATTTTCATATTCATCGGTTTGTGATCATATAAGGAATTTACCAGAATATGCTCTGGATGGGGTGCTCTAGGGATATTGGAATGAAAAGAGAGTGGATGTTGATTCTAATCGGTTGAGGAGCATGATTGGCGATCGAAGATGAAATCCTTAACCAGTATTTTCTCACCTTGAACTCAATCTTTATTTATTTTGTTTTTACATAATTAGTTTCGTTTACTTTAGTTTAAAATTCACAACTCCCCCTTGGTTACATAGGAAGTTGAAAACAAATACCAATTACACAACTCCTCGTGCCAACGATTCTTACTACCTTTATATTACTTGTTAGTATATGTGGGAAATATCTAAAGTAATTTGTTGCACTTACGACACACATCAAATTTGGGCGACGCTGCCGGGGAGCAGTTGAAAATTGTTTTTTTTTTTTTAGATTTCTATTTGTTCTATTTTACGTTTTTCTCTTAGTTTTTTTTTCTTCAGGTTTTTATGTTTTCATGGTGAAAACAACTCGTTGGTAGAATTCGCCATCCATTAAAAGCGGAAGGGGTTGTATACATCATTTATTTTTGTTTTTGGATTTTTAGTTAGACTTCCCCCCCCCCCCCCTATTTTATGGTGTAGTCGTCATGTTTCCTTACGGAAATAACATGTATGATGCACAATATCAGGCATATTATGGTGGTAATCAGTTTGATCATAATTCTCAATCTTTCAGTAATTGCCCACCAGCCATGGGATGCAATCAAAATCAATCTTTTAGTTTTCCATTAACTAACAAATTTCTTCATGAAAACACAATAACCTTCTACGTTTCAAGAATTTATTCATCGAGATTAGAAAATCTCTTCTCAAAGACTTGCAAGCAAAGATTTAATTTAAGTACTTATCAGGGAGAGCGTCATCATCAAAGGTGCACTTACTAGACTTATCGCGTTGTACTCTTTTTCCTTCATCAAGGTTTTGTACCACTAGGTTTTCTTTGTCAAGGTTTTAACGAGGCATTATTTGCGTGTCCAACACTGTTTCAAGTCTTTATGTTTATGCATTTTCAGGTTCTGCTCATTTGAATTTTCCTGCTATGTTTGTAATGATTTAGCCATAGTGGTCATCAGAGGAGTATTATAAACCTGAAGTTTAATTACTAAGATGCCATTGTGTCTAAGATTAGGGTTTACATATCTTGGACACCAAGTCTTTTCTAAAATATAAATAAAGTTTTAAACTCTTGTATTCTACACACATTAATAAAACTCTTTGTTCTTTGTGCTCTACACTTGTTTTCTATTTTCTTTGCTTTTGAGTCTCACAAAACTAACACTAACACAATTATACAATAAAAAGATATATAATACATGTATCATAATGGAACAAGTTAAACCCTAGTACACTTATAAAACATTATGTATAGACTGTGCCAAAAGTATATGATGTATGTGCATTGAAAATACATTATAAACATGCGTTTAGATCAGGGCTATAGGAGTAGAAATTCCTTCAAAATGAAGTAGTTAGACAAATTAGAGGCTACGATGAAAGTAGTAGAGCCCCTAAATCCCTCGATCTCAATCTAAGTACTATTTCAAACGAAGTAGTAGTTGAGATGATGCTAAATGCCTTGAGGACATGATGTTTTTGGAGACATGCGAAGGAAGAAGAAGATAGATGAATAGTCGTGGGTAGTGACTCATGTATGTAAGATGACCATTCGATAAGGCATGATGTTTTGAGGACCTTTAGATTATATCTGAAGATTAGTTATAATCCTAAATTTTCAAGTCTTCCAATATATCATCTCTAGGAGAGAGATTTTGATCATGCCTATTTTCCTCAAAAAAGTATTCCAAAATCCCGATACACCACAAATCAATGATTTTGAAGTCTATATTTAATAACAAGCATGTTTGAGTGACTCTTAATAAATCTTAATCCAATAACATGGTGTTCTTGGAGAAGTTAAAAGACTTAGAAAAGTCTCTATCCGATAATAAAGAGATTAAAAGACTCCCTCATAATCTCTATTGATTAACAAGAAATTTAAAAATTTTCTACAAATCCTCATAAATCTCATTTGACTACTTCTGTAAACCTATTTCAAACCAAGTAGTAGTTGAGATGATTTTTCTTTTTCACTCAAGCGGCGGACATTCCACTTCCCAAGTTATTTTTTCACACAAGTGACAAACATTCTGTTTACAAAGTAGCATTGACTCTGGCGTCTAGTGTGTTATGCTTATACTTAGCATAATAGTGAAAACACTATTGCACATCCAATTTAATTTCGTTTTAAAAGCGATAGAGTATTTTAATCTGTACTTTCGTAACATTAGCTAAATATGAAGGCGTTGTCGCGCATTACAGGGTGTCAATATAACCAACTCTTAAAAAATTTAATGTTTTTATTTTATTTTACTAGATTTTTTATAATAAACCTTTTATTTATTTTAATACACAATACGGTGTTAAATCTTAAAAAAAAATGTGGACAGAGTAAGCTTTGTCTCCGAGAATTACGCTACACTTCAGTGAAACGTCAATAAAAACCGCTCTTTACATGAAATGTACATGTTGACAACAGGAGCCCAAAGCGCGTGTATAGTAAGTAAAACAGCAAAAACGTTTCTGGTCCTACAAGGCAAGACCTGTGACAGTTTCGTGATATTGATAACTGAAGGAATATATAGAAAGTAGATCACGACAGAAGAAATCAATTCTGAAAATCTTTCCAGTAAAAACGAATTATGGCAGCAGTTGAAGAAGGACAAGTAATTGGGTGTCACACTTTGGATGTCTGGAAGGAACATATTAACAAGGGAAACGAAGCCAAGAAGCTGGTAATCTTTTCTTTTCCGAATTGTTTTGGTTTCGTTGTTCATTCTGTGGATTTGGATTCCATTGATGGTTTTGTGTGTCTTTTAATTCTTAGTTTGTTGGTTTGGAAGAGATTTATAGTGTTTGAGAATGAGTTTGCTAGGGTTTTGGTCTCAGATCTCAATTCACTAATTCAGTATGTGCTTCTCTTGTACCTTAAATTTGTTGTGAATTAGGGATTAGAGATTATCCTATTTTTGATTCATTCATGGATATACCGTATACCTCTATGTTGAAAAGTTGCAAGTACTTGTTTTGTTTGTTTTGCTTTGTTTGATGCAAAATGGATGCGTCTCTGCTAACTGCTGTCATGTTTTTGTTCTTTTGTGTTACCCCTTTTTAGTTTTGTCTTTGATGAGCCAAACAGGTATTGCAGTCAGCATATGAATTATGTGGCATAGATTTATTAAGCTTACTGTTGGTGTTATTTCATATATGCTACAGATTGTGGTTGATTTTACTGCTTCATGGTGTGGACCATGCCGTATGATTACGCCTATCCTAACTGAGATTGCCAAGAAGTTGCCTAATGTTTTGTTCCTTAAAGTGGATGTAGATGAATTGAGGGTGAGTAAAGCTTAACATCGTATCCGTCGGGAGCATGTTTTTAAATTTAATAGATGTTAGTCTAATATTGTCTGATCTTTATATTTTTGTAGTCTGTTTCTGAGGAATGGAATGTCGAAGCAATGCCTACTTTTGTTTTCTTGAAAGAAGGAAAGGAGGTCGACAGGGTTGTGGGTGCAAAGAAAGATGAGTTGCAGAATACAATCGCAAAGCACTCTTACTAATCAGATGATACGCACAGCACTCTGGACGTCGCATATTACACTGTAGTTTGTTTTCCATGTCTATCGCGTATTATACTGTAGTTTGTTTTCCATGTCTATCTAAGCGGAGGAGAATTTTAGTGTGCCTCAATAATATGAACTAATTATAGTTGAACTAACTAGCCATGGGTTTTAGTATCCTATCTGTGTGGAGGAATTATATCTTGGGTTTATGACTGATGTTTTTTAATATATAAGCAGAAGTGTTCATTGCGTGTTGAATGTGCTTTTTGGTATTTTGAAGATTAGTTACTTTGATATGCTTGTCCCTTTTGTTCCTTCGTTTTGGTTTGGTTGGATCTGCAGTGCCTTCCTTTTGCGTCCAATCTGCTTTGCTTTAAACTGCTGTGCTGTTGTTTCAATAATGACGGTATTCTGTGAATGATCAAGTTGAAGAAGTATAGGTCTTGCCAGTAAAAATATGAAGTAACTTCGGCAATGGTTTCTTCTTCTCAGGCTATTGTGACTCTCTCACTGATAAAGAACATGGTTCACATTTACCTTCTAAACCCCATCAGTGAAGACTAACTGGACCTAGCACTGGGAAAGATATTTTTGACTGTAAAGAAATGCTGCTGACACTGGCTCCTGTAGACCCTGTAAGAGTCCGCATTCACGTCTTTCTACAAGCATGAACAATTATCTAACATTCAGTTCTAGCTGAAGATATTCTGGACATATGGATCTCTCGAAGAGTATATTCAAGACAGGTTCAACCTTGACTGGCGTATCCTCATCTAAGTTACTCAAGACAGGTTCAAACTTGACTGGCATATCCTCATCTAAGTTTCTCTGCTTCAAAAATAAAATAAAATCTAAGTTTCTCCACAGTTCCTCAAGAATCCTCACCCATTTCGATGAAATCCCTGATGATTGTGGCCTTTTAAAAAACTTCGGACTGCTTGTTGAAGGCATAGACTAAACCCGAATTGCAACTGTAGCCCACTTGCTCATTCTTTGATCTCTCACCCAAGTATCCCTTTGTTTGCATCTCATTTGAATTCGATATGAGCTGAAAATCGCTATACTGCGACTCGTGGCACAAATTTCGCCGTGTACGCATGCCAAACGACGAGCTTGTATTTGACAGAGGGTGTGTTGAGGTCTATCAGCTCTAACCGATGTTCAATTCTTATAACCGCGAAGACATGCCATACTAAACGAGTCATTGGTATTATGGCAGCATGCTGCTGGTGTGGTGTCTTGCATACCTCAAATTCTACTTTGAAATTCAGTATTGATGGAGTCATTGGCATTGGGAGGTATGCAAGGAATTCAGCAGAGGTTATCCTAGGTCATGATTTCTGAATTTCTCAATCAAATCCTCGAGTTGCAGATCCATGGGTGTCGAGTTCGGATGAGCTGGCTGAAACATTCAAACGTCAAGAGGTAATCTAATTATCGTGCCTCTGAGATCCTCACCAAAGTTCTTCAGGTGGTGTGCTTTCAGTTCCGTTCAGAACTTGGTGAAATTGATGTGTCTACTTCAACTTCAAATCCCTGTGCTCATAATGTTATAACAGGGATCGAACGAGAACGATAAACAGATAAAGAACACAGGGATTTAACGTGGTTCACTAACTCGTGTTAGCTACCTCCACGTCGGAGAAATCAGAATCTTATTATCAGAGGGAGAAACTCAATGCAGATCACAGATATGTGATCAGTTCAGATCAGATCGTAGAATCACTGCACATCTCGCAGTGATTCTACTCAGAATCAGATCTACTCAGATAGACTACATTGTTGCTACTGAGATATATAATACACACCTATGTGTGTATATATATAGGGTCAAAACCCTAATCAGAATCCTAATCCAACTAGGTAACCTAAGACAGATCCAGTCCTAATCCGACTAGATAACCTAAAACAGTCCCAGTCCTAATCCGGTTAGGTATACCGATTCAAGTCATATCAACAAATCTCCACCTTGACTTGAATCTTCCCATCTCCTGATTCAAGACATATTCAACAAATCTCCACCTTGAGTTGAATCTTCTTAGCAACAGATGACATAATCATCCCAGAGCCAAAATCAGATGCACCTATTTCAGTGCCAGAATCAGGTCGGATGCACCTATTACAGTGCCAGAATCAGATGCACCTATTTCAGTGCCAGAATCAGATGTTTTTTCCTACTCTTGACAAGCCCAAATCAGCGTCCACATACTCTTGACAAGCCCAAATCCTATTGGCAAACTTGCCAAGACCTAACCCAAACAGGTTAATGTTGTTCCACTCCACCAGTTCCATGGCACCAGTCATCATAGTGAACAACATCACCGATCTCTGCCATCACCGGTCACGGCTTCATCATCCGAGTTACAAAAAACACCATGAGACCACCTCCATCAGTTCACGTTAACAGCAACTTCTCAGCAATTCCATCCAACTGCCGATCACCGGACACCCATCAGCGTCACTTCTACTTCTCTGTCACGTTCTATTAGCAGAAACTATTTCTCCCGGTAAACCTATCGATCTTCAACATCGTTCTCAGCGGAAAACGAACCTTCAAACGAGAACGATAAACAGATAAAGAACACAGGGATTTAACGTGGTTCACTAACTCGTGTTAGCTACCTCCACGGCGGAGAAATCAGAATCTTATTATCAGAGGGAGAAACTCAATGCAGATCACAGATATGTGATCAGTTCAGATCAGATCGTAGAATCACTGCACATCTCGCAGTGATTCTACTCAGAATCAGATCTACTCAGATAGACTACATTGTTGCTACTGAGATATATAATACACACCTATGTGTGTATATATATAGGGTCAAAACCCTAATCAGAATCCTAATCCAACTAGGTAACCTAAGACAGATCCAGTCCTAATCCGACTAGATAACCTAAAACAGTCCCAGTCCTAATCCGGTTAGGTATACCGATTCAAGTCATATCAACACATAATAACTTGGCATATTCTGCGCTAAAAACTGTAATACACAAATGACCCTCTTCTGATTATTATGGAGCCATCTGCTGTAATCCTGTAACTTAACCAAAATTTTCCCACAATTATATTTTTCTGCTGCTTTCTGGTAGGTAACCACTATATAAGTAAAGAACTCCAACATAAGAAATTACAGAGAAAGCGTACTCCCAGTCATTTGTTCCAGAAGTAGTATGCAAAATGAATGAAATGAATAAATTCATTATCAAATTCACTAAAGATAAAGAGGACAATAACCTCCTTTTGTTTTTCACAAAATTTTAAGTTCAAACATCACTCATCTCAAAACAGATCTTCGGGACGGTGTTCATGTCGGGGTTTAAATTTCCCCTGTAATACAATACAATCAGAAAAACAAATGTTTCCTTAATGAATTATCCTAGACATTGAAGAAAGCAAATTCTGCCATCTCCTTTAACTATGAACCAGCAAATGAAATCAACTAAGGTATACCCACTATGTGACCCTTTACCTATCCACTCTCTTCTAGCTACTGAAACTCTATATTACAGAAGCAAATTACCCGTAATCTAAGATTCGGAATAAATGCAGTATGATTAAAACACCATAAGCTGATGTTTTAGCTCATTGTATGAAACTGGGATACTGATGTTCCAGATACTTTTAAGTGGAACGCCTTTCCCTCTTCTCTGATTTGTTGGTGGAATACCACAGTTAGCAGTAATTAAATTCCAGAGATAGTATTTTGCCGTGGAAGTAGTTTTGGTCCCTCCCTTCTTCTTGGTATCTTAACCTCTATTAGTAATTTTAGGGCCACAAATAGCTTCAACTGCAACTCTTTTCATGACATATGGACATGGGTCTCCCTTGAAGTTATTGTTTGATACAATTACTGTGCATCGTTCCTTGCCTATGCATTGCTGTAAGTAGATAAACCAGATGATCAATGAGTTATGACCAAATATATTAAATATCAGAAGGATGGTAGAATAACAAGTCTACGTTCAATTTTGAGCAAACAAACTGTAAGACTTAAGATGGACTTTAAAAACATGAAAGACTTTTTGAGTACCTGTTTTAAGATGTCATATGAGCTTGAAGAGTGGCAAGTTCCTTGTTGGTAACTTCCACAAGTTCCTGAAGGGGTGCCAAAACTTGCAAACTTAATGGTGGAGATAGATTGTCCACGTGGGCACTGAAGGCGGACCTTGGGTCTGGGGACCTCATCATGTTTGCCAATGCTCTGAAGTTCAAAGGATTTTTTAGTAGGGTGATACTCAGATACTTGAGCACAAACGCTAGTAACGGCTCTTTTCACAAGAGTAACTCCTGATGTATCCCCACCAATTTCCTCAAAAAGTACCAAAAGATTCTGGGTTGGCTTTAACCACGAACGAGGTACGTGGTACCTGAAATATCATAAAATAACATTGAACACATCAGGTAAGAAACTTAGATAATCAATGAAGGAATAAGAATTATTCACAAAATATCAATGCATAGATTTTACCATCTTTGAGTCGGCTTCCCGCAACCAGATTGACACTTTGGCGGTCGGAATGTCCCTGCATAGCTGCAGTGACCGCAATTACCAATTGCAGGAGTACTCCAGTATCTTCCAATGCTTTCTCCATTAATCCAAACTTGACCTTTCCCCATAGTACTCATGTCCAAGGCTAATGGCTCATCTCCTCCAGGGGCGTCGAAAGTAGCCTGCAGATTCGTGAGAATTAGAAAAACAGAAGAACTGGAAAACTTAATCCAATCACTCACTGGGGGAGACATGACATATATTGTAAGTTTACCTTATACCATGTTAGTGGCTGCTGTTTTTCTGCAACCAAAGAACCTCGTATCCAATCCACGGATGAAACCCCATGCACAGATCTAAGATTCATAGTTTCTCCTTTCAAACCAACCTGTATAAAGAAGGATGCAAAATGGAAGGACCGTCAAAGTCAAAATTGTTTCATTAGGAGGTAGATATGAAGTAATCACAAGACGAAAAATCTCTCACCTGATAAAACCATTTTGCCCAGGTCAAGTCTATTTTATCCTCTTTAAAACCATGGAGAACAACAGGACCAAGGACCCCAGTATTCCAATTCTCAAAATGAGTTCCGATGTTCTGAAATCCCAACAAATGGAAATAGTTAGCAAGGATGCTAGATAGCGTGTGTAACACATCTTATTGTTCAGTGCCAGCATCTACATACATTTTACCTTGATTAAGATGATATAATCAATAGAAAGGAAAAGAACTAACCGGTAATCCTACTGCTATACTGAGCAGTGCAATTCTATTTATTCCAGCCCGCAGGTTGACTTTCCCAATAAATGTGAATCTCCTTTTCGACCTTGTCCCGTAGGCTGACCCTAAATTTGGAACACAACATTAAAAAGTGAATCAGCATTACTTCTTTTCTGAGATATTTGCTTATTTATCAGCAAAATTGAATCTAGAGAAAATTGTCGTTTATCAACATACCTGACAATTGTCCATTGATATACACATGTAGAGCATGGCCTGATGTTTGCACAATGAGAGTGGGCCATTCTCCTCCGTTCAGAAATGACTCGGACGGGTTGACCTCAACACTGGAAATATGAAATGAAGAGTTATAGACATATAGAAATCTTTCAACCTTCTGAAGCATACTATCATCCAGTATTATTGGTCGTAAAGCATTTCATCATCTATATTCTACATATCACTTACAGAAGTTCGCAGATAGGTACCAAGTCATATACCACCAAATAGTTTGCATATTTTATTACTCAAGTTCACACGTATTTTACTAAAGGTTTAACTTAACAATAATCCTAACTCACCTAGTCATGTACCACAGATAGTCACTTGCATCCCTTGTAACATTAATTTGGTCTAAGAGACCCACAGCTGTGATCATCTTATTATCGTCACTCAGTGAAGAAATTTCTTCATTGTACGCCGCCCAAGAAACCAATTTATTGTTAGCAGGCAACATTTGCATTTTCGCTGTTTGAACACCAACCTGTGACGGATACAAGAAATTAAAAAATTAGCTAACTTCAGAACTCACATACAGTAATTCCAATAAGCCCAACTTCTTTATTAAGCCTCGTGAGAGTAGACTTACTTTGGCCGTATTGAAGACTACATTTTCACAATCGGGAAGGATACTACTTGACCAAGGTGGGAGTGTGTAATGCCTGTTATTAAACCGAACCCTGACGGCAGACTTTGCGTTGAAGTTTGAGAGGAAAGCTGCACAATTTCCATCCGAAGAAAAGACACTTGCCTGCAAGATGTAATTTTTCAAGTTAAGTTGGTTAATTAAAGATAAAAGATAGGAGGAAGTTTTCCAAATCAAAGAAACTAGGACACCTACCTGTTGGTTCTCTCCCAAAATAGTTATAGCTGGATCTGCAGAAACTAAAGCAGGCTCACAAAGCTTAATAGCTTTATGGAGCTCTTTCAGATGTCCATATTTAGGTTCCCTGATCAAACCTGAAAGTTTTCATCAGAGATGGAGCATTAAAACTATGTTTTTTTTCATCAGGAACAAGTGATCTTAGAGTGTGTCTGGATTAAGTTTACTCACCATATTCATCAAGTGGGGCATCATAGTCATAGCTGGTGGTAATGAAGGGTCCCCCTGCAGTTCGCCCGAAATTGGTTCCTCCATGATACTATAGCAACAAATGCAACACAAACTTTCAGGTTATCATAGCTTCAAAGTCAAGAATCCATACAATGATACCGAGACATATCACACTTAAAAGTGCAGATACTAGCTTTAAAATATTTTGTCAAAACTTTTTGATTCTTAACTGAGAAACGAGAATTTTACCATGTAGTAATTAACAAAAGTACCACCCTTTTGTACAAATCGTGCAACTGCAAATGCCAAATCTTGAACCGGTCGCTGTTTGATTGAACCCCCAAACTCTGAGAACCTTTAATGTTTTTTTTGGTAAGAAATGATAATCAGTGAGACAAAAAAAGAAAATAACAATCAGCATACCATCCATTAATAAGAATTGTAAATTCAAATTTACCAGCCACTCCAAGCCTCAGTCCACATTTTTGGTTTGTTTCCGTTGGGAGTGAAAGCGTCACAGTAAAATCCATTGCATGTGCTTATCTGTTGAAGATATCCAGGAAAAAAAAAATCAGAATTTTCCCACTTGATTCTTAATTAATTTCAACAATCTCAACAATTTGGCCATAAAGGCAACTTGGGTAAGCTAGAAAAATCCAAGGTTATTGAGTATAATGAAAATTTATGAACACTAGACAGTAACGAAGACCCCATGAATTAAAAAAAAAATTACCACTGGATCTGGGGCATCCTGTTCCTTGCACATCACCCAAGGGACACCAGTATCTAAATCAACAGCCATTTTAGCTGCCCATGTCATGTATGAATGTCCAGCAGCTCCAAGTGCCATACCAGTTGGTCCATACTCGTTTTCGATCTGCATATATAAAAACCTAAATTACATCAAACATTGCTATTTTTCTATTCTTTTATATCATATTCTTCTTTATTATACAAATGATCAAACAAAACCAATGAAAAGTCAAGAGTAATTTAGTGTTCCCTAGAACTAGCATTTGCGGAAAACACACGCCATCAATGAAACTAACCGTTGTACAGCAGATAAAAAACGAACCTGAGAGAGTATAATTGGACCACCCTGAGATTCAAACAGCTTTTCAGCCTTCATCATCTGCACAATCTTCTCAGTAAACCCTTGCATTGCATTCTACAGTTCAAAAGAACTCAGTAAGATTAAACCCATACTCAAAAACAATAACTGCAGCTATCCAATAAACAAAATTAAACTGTGGATAAGAGAGGGGAAAGAGACCTTGAAAGGCTCATTATCTGTTCTGAAACTGATGCCTGGTACATACTTCAACCAAACTGGAAACCCTCTGCACAATACCAAACATGCATTCAACTGAGTCAATTGATGAAAATCAAGAAAACTCAGATCAAAACTTGAATTAAAACTGTAAATGAATTTTACCCAAAATTCCATTCAGCACAAACATAAGGTCCAATGCGAAGAACAGCATAAAGCCCAGCATTCTGTATTGTCTTTATGAATCGAACCAGATCGTATCTCCCTTCAAAATAATACTGAAGAAAAACCCACAAAGAATTAGAATTAAAAGAACAATGGAAGAGTGATAAACACAATAATCTAAACATAAGAAAGCAAGATAGTATAGTACATTGCCAGGAGAAGGTTCATGGCCATTCCAGAAAACATAGGTCTCAATAGCATCTATTCCTCCAGCTTTAGATTTCTGTATCAGATCTTCCCACATCTAAAAGAAAAAAAACAAAACCCATTTCATCAAATCACTTAAAAATCAAAATGCAAGTAAAAAAAAGAAAAAGATTACAAAGAGATTGTTACTTCAGGGGTGCTTCTTGGATAATGTATGGATCCAGAGAATAAAAATCTTCTTTTTCCATCAATAACTAGAGCTTTCTTATCATAAGAAACTGAACATTGGATCAACTGAAAACACTGTAATAGTAACACTAGAGATACTAAAAACAAAGACTTGGAAACTGAGTTAGTTTCCATTCTCTTCTTTTTTTTCTCCACAAACAGATCTTTCTCTCTCACTCACTAGATCTCTCTGTGACGAAACTGAACACAGAGAAATAAATAGAGAGAGAGAGAGAGAGAGAGAGAGAGAGAGAGAAAATAAAAAATGGAGAATGGGTCTGAAAGAGAAAGAGAGTAGTGGATTCTAGTGAAGAGGGGGAGGAGTACACTGTCTTCTTCTTACAGGTCTGCAGCCACAGAATTTCTTGAACTCTTCATATTTTCCTTCCTCCCTCTCAACTTAATAAATACAACTAAATCTCTGTAATTACTGTGTTAATTATGCCCCCGTTTTTCTCTTCAGGTTGTTTTTGACTGTTATGTGTGAACTGTGAACTC